>JAWQRO010000167.1:0-51464 GCA_033557835.1 Helochares maculicollis
TTATATATATATATATAACTCTTACACGGAGATAAAACAGGGCACTATACTTACATATGTATTATTATTGCCAATTTTCGTGGCAGTTTTCAATTGGTAAGAGGTCATAGTTTGACCACTAGATTGCTTTTTGAGTAATCGTCTCATAAAACGATTCTTTTTGACTTCTGGCTTCAAAACGTATTTGGAATTGCTATCAATATATAGCGTGCAACACCGTGGACATCTTACAGTCTCATCAATTGCTTTTTGAGGCACTTTCACATTTTCAGTTAATTGGTTTACTCTACACTTAGGTCTAAAAATATAAATCTCATCTAAGTCTTAGTACGTAAGCAAATTATACTAGAAAATATTTATGTAACGTGGGAGGAACTATAACAGCTTAAATTATAGTATAAAATTAAATTAATAGTGAAGCGAGTTTAATACAATAGTTAATAACTTACAAATAATACGACTTTAGAACTTCTGGCAACTCCAATTGATGAAATTTGTTGGAAATATTGTTCAAGTATGATATCGAATTTGCTCCTAAACCGTTTTTTGTCATATTTTGATCCTCTATAAAAATGTATATTGAAGTTTATTTATACACTAAGTATCATGACACCAAGATCGTTTTTACACTACAAATGTCCATTTGCTGAATTGAAGGATTTTAATTATATGGATAAAAAGATAAGAGTGAGGTTATACTAGTTTCACATTGGCTTGTAATGGCTTGTACAAAACGTGGTGATTTAAGGTTATACTGTTTGTATGTTTGGTTGCCTATACGATATGTAAATATTTACACAAACCCTAAGACTGATAGAGCCATCTATGGTGTAATATCATAAGCGAAGCAGAAGAACTTTACACACAATTCTTCTAAAACGTTCCTTAATAAAAGGCTACGGTATTGTAAATATTTAAATCTATCAGCAGATGGAACCCATAAGATTTCATTACAATAAATTCATCTTCATTTCGTACTCTTTATTTACTTAATTTAATTTGAAATTAGTGTAACCTGTGAACATATTGTATTGTATTACAAGCGCAAATATTCTATTGTAAATCGAATCTATAGAGAATGGTCTGGATTATGTTAAGCTCAACTTTTGAAATAAGATGTATAATTCTGTTTAACTTATTTTAAGTACGCTGCGATCTACGATTAAAAAGTAATGTGTCTTATAAAATCAAATTAATAATAAAATTATATTTGGATTAGTAAACTATACGAAACATTGGATCAACTTATAAAAATGTTCAACATTCTAAATATAGTCCCGCGTTCATTAAAATCATCACTTTCGAGGTTTATACCGTTTATACGTCAATGATGCCTAACAAGAGAAACTGGTGTTATATGTATTATAACAAAGTTTGTGGTTATGTTACTTTTATAGATTAATTAAATTATAATTTCAAAGTGGTGATTGAACCTTAATATAAAATATACCAGTCCTTATTTTAGTTAAATGATGAATAATGATGATTTAAGAAATAGGAAAATAGCAATTATTGGTGATAATTCCATTGGACTTGTGTTGGATCATATTCCTTGTTCAGAAGTTGATGTTACCTTGGAACATAGAGGTAATTGCACTTTGGATTTATATAATATACCAAATTGTCCGGAGTATAAGGAATCACTAAAGAAATTAGTATACTCTATTTGTCATACCGTTGTAGTCGTTTTTTCCATTGACGATAAAGAAAGTTATCTTAATGTTGTGTTAAAATGTAAACCGGAAATTGATAAATTTTGTCCAAATAGACCAATAGTTTTGGTTGGAAACAACAAACAATTAAGGGCTGATGGTTTTGGCAACTTTATTAGTTTCCAAGAAGGGTCTGAAATGGCTGTAAGAATAGGAGCTGTGTACTTTGAATTGGAGCCGAAAAATTTCGATAACGAAATGGAGCTTTTTCATATTGTAGCCCAAGTAGCCGTATTGTATCATCCACCAGAAGTGATAAAAAATAAACGCTGCAAGTGTAATATTTTATGATTGTAAATATAAATTTTTAATGCTTTTACAATTTTATATTTGTTTTGCAAATATATAAGAAACTGTGAAAGATTTTTTGCGTACTGAATTTTATTTCATATAGCGAAGTACCGCCAAATGTGAGTGGTGCCTAAAGCATCCCAATTTCCAATCGGGCTTACCAAACTTTGGAATTCCCGCTCTGAAAGAACCTAACTTTCTTTTTAATGGCCTCTACATTAGCACTACTAAAACCTTTGCTACCCTTACAATATTTTCGTGTTTAAGGAACTAAACTCATACCGCAGATTCATCATACTCACTTGTAACAACGTTTCACCTATCACTAAATCTCTCTCCTTATTCCGACTTGTCTAAATTTCAAACATTCTCTAAGGATAATTAACTCATCCGCAACATCTCTTTCACACCCAGTATCGATTAGGCTGCTAAACAATTTAAACCCTCACTTAACGACGCTCTAGGAAGCAAATCCCCTATACCCTTACTTTAGTCTCTAAAATTCTTGAGGTCATTCGGGACAAAATTCACCTCAATAGATTTTTATACTTCTCCATTCCAACTCACAAGATATGAGAACATTTTACTCAACTCTACTCCAGAGAGATGTTACCATATTTCCAAAAATGCCCGAACCGCTCAAAAAACTAAAAGAATCTGCATAAATGCGAAGTAAGAACTATTTTCTAAATCCCTCATAAAAAATACCCATCTCATAGAATCTGTGACTTTTTGTCTTAAAATTGTAATTATAATACTATCGTTTCCCATTTTGGAAATTCATGAGATTACAACAACAAATTCACCATTAAGCTGATGTAGTCACAAGTTTCGTCATAAGTAATCAGCATTTTTATTTCACGCCTAAATAATAAAATTTGAAAATGTAATTTTTAAATACTTAAATTTGCTTTGTAACAACTATCAACAAATCTACAGGCCAGGCTATAAAGATGGCAGACAAGAGGTTCGTTTTCAGGTAATCACTGTGTTGACAATGTTTATTGTAATATTGAAAGAATTATTGTTAGGGCGTAGATTAAATAATAAATGTAAATAAAAATTCAATTCAATGTCTTGTCATAAATTGACTTATCCGAAAAGATTAATATATTGAAAATTAATTGGAAAGCAGTTGCTTGTTTGAGGATGCCTTCACTTCTGGAATTAATTGGTTTTTAGTTTGATTCATAATGAATGACACAGATCATAAAAAATTGAACATATTTATAATGGTATTGAAAGAACCGCAAAAGGTCACATGCTTGGCAGCATCAATATCGATGACGATTGCAATTCGACATTACCAAGAGCACCATCAATGATACAGAACCATTTTAGAAAGGGCTACCAATGTTTTAGTAGGTATTTCCTTATCTGGTAAGAAAGTAGGTTCCCAAAACAAAATATTACGAATATTATCTACGTTGCAACGGTAACAACGTCGTGAGAGAGATAATGATATTGATACCTATAATCTGCTTATAACAAGCATGTTGTATAAACGAACGCTTTATAAAGTATTGTGTGTGCATGAAGGTAGTAATAGATGGCGCTGCTAAAGCAAATTTTAAATAAATAGCGCTTCATCTATTTCACGTTTTATATTGTTTACTTATGGTAATTTGAAATCTTAATATTCGTGACCCGTAAACATGTTTTATTCTAAAACAGTTGCAAATCGGTTGTTATAAAACTGGATAGAGCGAGTTAAACGAGTTATTTTACGCACAAATTTTGGAGTAAAATGCGTATCACTGCTTGGTCAGTTTGCAACGATGCTTAAATTGATGTGCAATATCGCAATCATGTTTGTTATAGCAACATCAATAATAACAGGAAAGTAAGGGTTTGAATAATAGTATGCAACTAAATAATCGTTCTTAGTCCACATATAAAGATGATACAAATTTCAAATTCTAATTGTGGCCACCACCTCTTCTCTAAAACCGCATTACTGGAGAAGTTGGATTAAATCCCACTCAAGATAAACTTGGCTCTGTATTACAGCGTTTGTATTATAGGAGCCGTTTAAGTATAGTTACAGTCATAGATAAAAAGGGCAGGCTTTGTCTATAGTTGCAAAAGTATCCAACATTGATAATGATGTGGTTTGGAATTCGAATCATAACCATGATGTCCACGATAGCTTATGGTGATGTTTCACTCCTGTTAGATGATATTCCTTGGTTAGAAATTGATGTTATTTCAGAGCATAGAGGCTCGTGCACTTTAGATTTATGCAGCATTCTAAAGGATATACAGATTCAATTAAGGAAATGGTCACATGCTACTATCATTTTCTTCTCTATTGACAATAAAGAATCTTGTCATAATGTTGAGTTGAAGTGCAAACCCGAAACTGATAAATATTGCTCGAATCATCACGTAATCTTAAAAGGAACAATAATCATTTAAAAATCAAAGTTGCAGACTAGTTTGTTAGTTTTAAAAAAAGGCTTCATTTTTTATAGGAATAGACGCTAGGTACTTTGAATTACAGCCTAAAATTATTGATAGTTTTTGCATTGCTGTCCATTTTCAACATAACTAAAAATCAAGAAAAGCAGATAAAGTCCCACTTTTTTTAAACAACTTATTCAGGCTAATTTTTAAATAGTTAACATAACTGCAGCAGTTTTGTCTTCTTTTACCCAAGGCTTAGTCAATATGAAATTCTCAAAACTAAACACTAGTGTTTCCAATGCTTCAATCGCTTCGAAATTTTCTAATCTAATTTGTAATGGTATGAGTGGTGTACACAAAATTTCAACTCGATAGCCCTATTTCAACGAATAGTTTATTTAAAGAACAGTGTTGCTAGTATACAATTAAAATGGGTGCCTTATATCAATGTCCATAGTTAAATTTACAAATTTTCTTACGATTTTCGAAACGCAACTATTGACTAACTTTAAGGACACTACCCTGATATTATAAAGACCACGGAGTTAGCACGATTGATGGGATTATCCGTTTGTAGTTTAAGCAGGTCAACTCTTTATGTGTCAATAATTATTGCACATATATGTGCAAGTTCTAATATTTTTTAAGTCATAAAAGCCCAGATAATCAGTAACTATTTGTTATGGTCGTATCATTTATTATCGCTTTTTAACTTGTTTTGCAGATTGTCTGCCTGTACCGAGTAAACCGAAATTTTCCAAGACTGCATAATCTCCCATTAAAGGGTCATTAACGCGTTTCTAACGCATCCTCGATGTTGCAGGTATTATTCCATTCATCAAACCACCTCGTTTAGGTGTTAAAACTTTCCATTAATTATCAAGTTCAGGTGCATTCCCTATCAGACAACAGTTTTAGGTCGTGGGAATTTTCCATGTTGATGATCTTTATGGAAAATTTTCTAAAGTGCACTTGCAACCATAAATTGCGAGAAACATCATGATAGACTCATTGAATATCCGCAGATATACAAAAATTCCAAACATGTGAATGCGTAGTTTTCAGTGCAGCTCTACTTTCAAACAGGCGAAGAGCACCGCTTCAGATTTTTTAGGCGCGCAGATTTCGCATTACAGGCAAATTACTTGCAGGTCTGTTATGCAAATATGTATTATCTAAAGTCTGGATTCTAGACTTCTATTATCAAGGTGTCTATTATGGTGAGGTGTATTAATTACCAAGGTGGCGTATTGCCTTCGAACAAGGACTTAAAGCAACCAACAAAGTTCAAAAACTTGCAACACACCTACATCCCGTGAGATCGATTGTATGAAATCGTGCGGGCTTGCCTGATGACGTAGCCACTAGGCCACGCATCACGATCGTGGACGGTAAAATCAGCTCTTGTGCACGTGAATAACACGCTGGTGATCACGCGGTGACCGAGTGACACGCGCTTTCCCATTGGCTGGAAGAGACGAGCCTCCAGTTTCGATTGGCTGAAATATACAAACAGCGCACACACACCCCATGCTCGAGCAGTACACTCAACTTAAAACCGACAATAATTTCATTTCCAACACATCCCTCAAACGTTTCAGTAGTGAGCTAAGTGAATTAATTATTTTAAACAAGAGACTTTTAAAGTGTTTTTTGGACATTTTGGTGGATAGTTTAAAACAAAGTAAAAATGTTTTTACCGTCACCGCCGAATTCTCCTACCCTATTTGAAAAAGTAAGTAATGCTTGTAATAATACTCAAATTTCATCTTTTTCGAAATTCTTTTATTGTTTCATTTTACATCATTAATTGTTTTCTACTTGCCTTAAGAAAATTACTATTTTGGATGAAAAAATTAATTTTGAACTTCTTTCTTCCAGGATGCCGATGGTAATCATCTCCAAGAATACCTTAGGAAAAGAAGGCTGTCGCCTATTCTAGGTGCGCCACTCACCCCCCAGCCCTCCGATTCGGAAAGTGAAGAACTTTCAGATTACCCACCAAAAAAGCGTATTTGTAGATACGAGGGTGAATTGGAACGTCTTCTTTTGGCCAACACGCCCCCTTTGGACCAAGAAGACAAATTTCTAGAACCCATAGACCTTCCGCACCAACAAACCTTCAGCATCCCTGCAACACCAGCATGCAAGGAAAAACAAAACAAAAACGAATCGCCTGCGGAAATTAGCGCAACGCACCAAAACAAAGAAGATCCATCGCAAAGTGTAGAACAGCCGCGTCGTGTGTCTGTCATTATGAAGTGCCACAAGGACGGCTCTTGCACCCCAGCTCCCATTCAGCAACCCGCAGAAATCAACCTTTGGAAAACCATTAAATATAAAATGGGCAGCCGCAAGGAACGCATATTCATCAACAACAAAAACACCTTCAGGGACGCCACTCCAGCCACAAAAACTACCCTCCCCATACCTCTCGAAGAAAAAATCCCCAACCCGCCTTCATCCCCATTACCCCAACAAAAAGCAACCCTCCCTCCCTTAGCCCCAAAAATCCTAACCACCCCTCAACCCATTTTCGTTTCGGCAGATGGCAAAATCATCCCCGCGCAATTCGTCCTGTTAGCCCCTCCACCCCCGCCACCTCAACCCCCAATCCGTCGAAGGGTGTACGAATGCACCTACAAAGGCTGCGGAAAAAACTACTTCAAATCCTCCCATTTGAAAGCGCATAATCGCACTCATACCGGAGAGCGCCCTTTTGTCTGTCAATGGGAAGACTGCGGAAGAAGATTCTCCAGGTCAGATGAACTATCCAGGCACAAAAGAACGCATACGGGCGAAAAGAAATTCAAGTGTGAAGTTTGTGACCGTCCGTTTATGCGTTCTGACCACTTGGCAAAACACGTAAAGCGTCATGCGAAAGACAAACCACTGTTGTCATCGCAAAGAGTAGGCGTAGTGCCATTACTTCGACCCCTCCAGCCGGCACCCCTCGCACCATGATCATCGAAAAACTCGACTGATAGACTGAACCCATCATCTCATCGTACCATAAGAAGAAAACATTCCATTAATTTTTAATTCATCATCGCCTAACCCTAGTTAGGTCTTGTCTGTGATTTGCTTATCTATTTATTTATTTTTCATATTACTATTATAAATAACGTTTGTAAATAACAGAGAATATTGTAATATTTTGTTTGTGTATTCCTTTCTAATATTTAAAGAAGGAAAATTATAAAGATGGTTATTTTTTAAGAATGGCTTTTATTTAATCCCGTAGTCCTTTTGCCGTTATTATTACCTTAAAGTGTCGTTAGAGATGATTGTGTTGTTGGAGACGCTTATTGGGTTTACACATACAAATTCAATTGATGTGAGTATTATTTATGACCTACAGTGCGTAAGACTGCCTTTGAGAGAATAAACCAGTTGCCAATGACCTCAGTACTAAGTATTTATTTGTATGGCAAAGGAGTCCATGAGATACATTCGTTCAACGTAAATATAATTTCGGCAATTTATACAAATTTTTCGTAAATGTGTACTTTGGGCCAAAAGTCCGTTAATCTATAGCAAAAGTGGGAAATTACTGTCTAACGAGTGAAATTTCACTCACGCAATCTGTGTCTGGCATATACTTACCATAGAGCAGGTGTTGTTTGCATGAGAAAATCCATTCTTCAAATTTTGCCGACCGTTGAATTCACTGTGATTTTTTTAGTATCGTCTGTTGATCCGTAGGTGAATTAGATAACTTGAAGAATCTATCAAGCTATCTTAATGAAGTCAATCATATGATCGCTTTGTAAGAAGAGATGAGTAATAAGAGCATTCTACTCGAATCAGGAAACCGTCTTAGCTGCATAAAACAGAGGGATTCAGCGAAGGATTAGGCGAGTTTGTATTATGTCTCCTCTTGTTTAACATCGACTATGAGTGCATCCTCTAAGTATGGTTACATCAAGTGGAGATCGATGCCAACATCAATATGAAACAAAGCAATCATTTTAAGTAAGCCAAAGACAGCTTATTTTTTGAAGACTGTTTCCGGAAACGTCTGTAAAATTAGCCACATTGACTGCAAATGTGGCTTAGAGGAGAACAGACAACAATGAACAAGTCCGAAGAGTTTAGCAGCACAAATATTTAGTTATAATCCATTATAGTCGATATCTAGCCAACGAATTGAACAAACTCATACTTAAATTTTCCCAACCGTTATATGGTACAATACGAAGGCTTTACTAGATAACCAGCGTTTATCATAGCTTTATTTGAGCCGAGAGTTTACAGGTAAATGCGCAATATACCACGTAGAGAAAGAATTTGAAATACAGACGCAGCTATTGTACACCTTCAAAAATCAGCTAACAAAACAACTGCATAAGCTTAGTATCGGTCACATCACGAGAGATCAAAAATAGGAACTGTTACAACTCGTAATCTCGGGGTACATTGACGACAAAAGAAGACGGGATTATAGAAGGGACTCTTTAATTTAAGAACTTAAGAGTTTAAGAGTAACTGTTTCGTTCACCCATGTCTAAAATCAAGAACACCTTGTTCATCGTCAACAATCAACGAAACAAATCCAGAAAGATTTTGCTTTTCCCAACTGTTATCCCATTTAATATCGGCGAATATCAAGCTTATCCTTGTAGTGCACTTGGTAATTAAAGTACTTCCATCTTTGTTGGACTTCTCATTTAAGTTTCTAAGTTTTGTTTTATCTGTATATGCCCTGTTTTCCTTTTATTATCGATAATAATTGTTTATAGTTGTTGCTTTCGAAGTGCTCCAAATAAAATGTTTTCCATATTTTAATAGTATTCACTCGCTTGAGTCGCGTATTCATCATCTCTATGATTAATGCATTTGGTTATACTGCTTATACACAACATTCTGATGAACGTACACATTTACAGTGTATGTATTTTTGTGCCACATAAAAGATTTAAGTGTTTTGACACGAATAGATGCCGAAATATTAGGTAGGATCTGCTGCAAACTTTGGCAATCACTTCTCACAATTCTCATTCTTTGATGTCGTGACAGATTTCCAGATAAAGTTTTCTTTTTGGCTGTTAATACCATGTGTCAATAATTACTTTAATTCTTGAAAAAATTAGATTCAATTATGGAACCCTATACAATAAGAATAAGAAGGATTTAAAGCTATTTAGTAATACACTTTAAATAAAATTTAGATTTTGATATGTTAAAAGTATTAAAAAACCCTCTCCTCAGCTTTATTATACTATTATTATGACATCAAATACCTTCGTTTAAAGTGAGATTTATTTTAATGTTGCAGTCTTAATTAGTCTACAATTTTCAAATTTTTTAAATACAAAAATTAAATTTTATGCTAGCTATATGTTTGATGCTCATCAAATGTGCAAGCAGTAGTTACAATAATAGTAACAATAGAACAAAACAAGTTGTCATTACGCAGATTTGCAAGACTACTTCAACGTTATTTTTGTGCGAGTACAAATGTGGACCTTGCATTGCAAAGATATGGGTATTGAAATGTTAAATAACAATAAAAAAGCTTGCTTAACTTTGACGAAGAAACCTAATTTTCATCCAAAGAGAAGTAAATATAATGTAGACGGGATAGACAGCTCGAAAAAGTAACGATTAATTGCAATAAAATAATAGTAGCGCTCGGGAAAATTTTCCCCTGTTTATACTTTATTTGATTGTCAATATTCTATATTTAAAACAAGCATCCTTGAAAATATTTCGCTCAAAGACTACGTACATATGCTAACATTTATTAACACCAATTTAGAATCTTATTTATTTACATATTATAATAGTTAAATTTTCGCGCCCCGGCCCGCGGTTTCGGGAAAGTTGGCAGTTCAAGGGAAGATATTTTCAGTGCTGACCGGATCAAGGTAATTTAGAACCTTTGAGGTTCACGCTCTGGCGCACTTGGTTCCCGTACAATGCAATGTTAGTGGAAAATGGGACGCTCCCAAAGCTCCATGTCATCACCCTTATCCATGGCCCAAATCAAATGATTATTTTCTTTGAATCAATGCCTTTAAGTTAGGTCAGGATTTAAAACCCAACTCCTAATTCTTTGCCGATTTCTTATGGCATGTATCAAAAAACAAAGAATGATATTTATAATTCAAAGCTTTAACTGGATTATTAAAATTACGTCATCTGAAATATAGGTTAGTCAGAGTCGCTCTTGTTCAGGGCCTGCAGGTTATTGCGAGGTTGTTTGTTGAAGGTGTTTACTGCATCCCATTGCGTGGTGTGCAAAAAGTGCATGGATATTTGATGACGTACTGGCGTCAATGTCATGCGGTGGGTACGTGAAGTTCAGTGGACACATGAAGGTAAAGACCAGAGAACGAAAATAGAGCGCAATTTACATTATGTTGGAGAGAGAAATAAATGAGAGAGAGAGAAAAAGTGAGTTTCGCTTACCCACCGGATAGACAATTGCCGCCTGCCGAGCGCAACTTCCTGGAGATATTCGAGACGGAGCCAAAACCAAGTGGGTGGTACACACGACGACGTCGTGACGCGACGCTTGACGACCGGTACTTATTGGTGGTTAGCACGCTTTTCTAATACTCTCGTTGGCACGTGGCGTAGCTGATAAACCTTTTCATATTGTATGTACAATAGAATGCATAGCGAAGTGAAAACAATCAAGAAACATTTCTATGTTGAGATTTAAAACATTTTTACCGATATAAGACATTTACATATTAACAAGACTGCTCTGTGTATGTAAACTCTAAAGTTTTTTTTTCTCATTAAAAGCTTTCTACCCTCTACGTCGGAATGCTATAGGATCTTTCATCAATTTTTTTCTAGAGCAGGATCAGTACAGTTTTCCCGTTTCTTCTATGTTCTTAACTCACTTCGATCCTACTTCGCTTATTCTGTCGATCCATTTCTTTATACTTTTTTCCTTTCTTCATCTACTATTATTTTTGACCTCCGGTATTTTATTTACTATGCCTTTATGTTTCTTTCTATGTGGAAGTACCAATTCAGCTGCCCTCTTTCAATTTTACTCATTATATCTTCTTGATTCAACATAACTCTGTTCGTTTTTCGTTTTGTCCATTACGATTTTTCTCGCATTCTTCCTCAATTGTTAAATTTTCATCGCCTTGCTTTCGGGTTTATGTTATATTATTCAAATATCACTTACATTCATAATTACTGCTCCCGTAGAATTATACACCCTTTATTTGATCATTATTTTTCTTCTTCCCGACGCTGGTTTGATTAAAAGCGTGTGTTTGTTCCTCCATTTTATGCTGTGCGTACTTCGATTGTATCGTCGTGTGATATGATAGTACCAAAATATTCAAAAGTGTCAATCACTAGTTCTTGCTAGTCCTTTATTTTAGTTATTGACTTTTTTGCTGGATCTTATTTATTTACTATAATTAGTTTGCCTGTTACTTTCATATTTATTATCTCTTTTCCTCTTTGCATATCAAAAATTGATCTTTTACCGGTTAAGCAGTGTTTTGTATTTCTTCCATCTACTGTATCAAACTCTGCTCGCAAAACGAATAAATTGAAATAGTTTTTCTTAGATGTTTCTCTTTTCATTCTACGATAGATTCAATATATATATATATAGATGTTATCATATGTTTGTTTTTGTTTTCAGTAAGCTATTTATTGTTCTCCCTATATGTTTACCAAAGAGTCTTACTTTTAGGAATTTTACAGAATTGATAAAACCCTATTTAAGTGTGATCTAGAGATATTTTTGGAACTTGAGGAACAGTCTAGAAGGGAAGGGATTTTCATAGCTCATTGATTATTACCAGGATTAAATGATTTTTGACCTAGAAATACTACTTTGTTTGGATCGAACAGTGAATAGATAGTAAGGCATTACATTTCAGTTGATTGGTTCTCTTTTAAGATCTAAAATTTAGATTTTTTGATTCAGAATGTTTTCCTTTGAAATGCTAGTTTTGACCAAACTAAAACGAATCTCCCATTTTGAAATACTAGAGTCAATTAAACTTTTTTGCTGCAGTTGCTTTAAAAACAAAACCATTATTTTTTTCACGAGAAATAATCGTATTATTAAAGACAGTCCAATATTTTTACAAATAGCAATTCTTATTCTTATTATCGTTTTAATAGGTTCATTTATTATATATCACTAAAGGTCTGTTGTATTTAAAACATTTTACTATTGTTCAATTATTATTTTAATATTTATATTCTGTCCCCACACTCTATATTTTTGTGTGAAAGTGTGTTAGGTCCCCAAAAGTGTATTTTAATTGTATTTAAATATTTCTGTTGTTGATTGTGTTAAAATTGTCTTTCTTCTTCTATATTTTTTCTCTCAGCACTAACACATTCCTTCTTTAGCGCTCTGTGACATTGGTTGCCCCGAACATTGCATCTGCTTTGAATATTGTATTTTCCAATACTTTTACCTCTCTATTAACAAAATATGTCGTATTTCAACTACATATTTTGAACTTTTTGCTACATATTTTCCTCAATTCAGCCATAGCTTGAACTGCTGCCTTTGGCTCTTTTAATGTTTCATTTGAGGTTCCTTCCAGAGAGCTTGCATTTGTTGACAGACAGGTTACTACCTGATTAGGACTTTCTAGTATCTAAAGTTAAAAATATGTAAGTTTTTGCAGCTTTTCTCTCAAAATACCAAGGACAAAATTTTTAATAAAATTGTCTTCAACATCTAAAAGTAATAGTTCTCATTTTAGATGTCGATAAAATTAACTAACGATAAATAAATAATAAAAATAATATAGTAACCAAGCAACTATTAACTTCCTTGTCAATTAGTTTTCAGTTATCCCCAATAGGGATTCCATTACACCGTTTTCTAACGAATCTTTAAAAATTTCTATATCCTGCTTCCCACAATTTCTCTAAGGATTCTTCAATGGGTCGGGGCCCTGAAGTTGACATTAATTTTTTTAGATTTTGCAGTCCAAGATGTATCAAAAAGGTTGGATTATACAACTTTTTTGTATTGAAACCGCACATTGATATGGGATTACTTCTTAGCTACACTACAAAGTTTCGCTACTCGTCACCTTTTTGGCTCTAAATAGAAGAACTCAACAAAAAGAGCATCATGAATTTGATTGATCACATCATCTTAGTTTTGAATGTTTAACGTCCACAAACAAAAACATGCAATTCCAGAAAACAACAAGCAGTAGATCGACAAGCAAATTTTACAAGCAGCTTTGCTCCGCTTCAGACCATGGTAAGTACAGTTTCTTCTTTCATATCTACCCACTTCTTTCGATTAATGAAACTAATTTCCGTTGCATATGTAGACAAGCTCCGCAGAGGATTGTCAAAGGCAATCTGGGACAAAAACTGTTGAAGATAAGAAAAAATCTCAAGAACACGTTGAATCACAAATAGACAATAAAAACGACAAAAAACTAGTTGAGTCCCGTTTAGACACAGAAAATGATGAAAAGCCTTTAGAAATAGACACAAGCGGCGACAAAATCGAGGCAGTTTCTCCAGAGGCTTCATTTGCTCGTCAGTCGTCAAACTCATCATCAATTGGACAAAAAAGATCGTCCAGCGGCGTTTCAAATGTAAGTTTTTTAATTATATTTCAAATATTCGTAATACGTCACAGTCTTGTCTAAAGGCACATTTGGGTCATTAGTCACGTATTTGATGCTAATTTCAGAGTTCCACCCCGCGAAAAAAAGCGCGCACGAAGCCTCGACCCCAAGAAATCGATAATATGAAAGAATACCTCGACAAAGAGACGATCGAAAAATTAACGATGGCCACTTTACTTCATTGGTTAAAAGGAAATTCAGTGCACTGTACGACTAGGGACAAAAAAGCCGTTTTGATTCAGAAGATCAAAGACTATTACTCCAAACAGCAAGACTAGGAAAGTGTTTTCTGTGCGTGGGAGTGATCATGGATTATTAGTTCATTTGTGTAGTTTTTAACAATTACGAATAAAATGCAATTTACGCATTTTTTGTATATAAATGTTATATATATTTTCAGCGAAATAATACCTGAGACGCCAATTGTAACTTGAAAGATTTTCTAAGTTGAAAATGCACATGAGTAATTCTTAAGTGATTTTAAGATTAATATAAAAATGGAGTTCCTAGAACGAATTTCTTGACAAGCAAGCATAAAGAATAAGAAAATGTGGGGGGACGTAAGCTTTGCCTTAGAAGCTAAATATGTGTTTCTGTTGGCAATTTTTCAAGTTCTTCTGATATCTAATTGAGAAATTCATCTCGGGAGTGCAAATTAGTTCAGTCCGCTTTTTGTAGGTACAAATGCATTTATGTCAAAATAAAATGATAGAACAGATTAACTGAAATACCATATTATGCATTACTGGTTACGTGTTCCTACCGCTTATGCAATTTTTAATTTCAGCTCGAAAAAATATTTAAAAGCGATCAAAATTTCGACCCAAGTTTGGGGAAATGTCTGGAAGATACGGTAGGTGAAATAAAAAAGTCCTCCAATAATTTTTTACCATACATTTTTTTGTCATTATCTAATTCTTTATCACTTACTCCTCAATTTCCAAGCTAAATATATCTAAATTTATTTAACATTTTTATTACCAACTCGGACATGCCTTAATCTATTACTTACTAATCAATTTTGGACTGAAATCTTCAAAAATTTAGAAATAAAAAAATATTCGATATCTCTGAACGCTCACTCACCTAAATACGTTTAAATTTGATAAGCACTTGCTGATAAGTCACACTATACTAATATGCTTAAGTATGTAACTATGAACAGATTGTAGGAATTTTGCCGAAATGTACAAATAAGCAAGTTAAGAAAAAAATTGTATGTCTGGGATCTTCAAGAAACACTTCATGGTCATGTCAGGGTTAGACATATTTATAATTAAAGTGCTTCGTTATAGATTTCTAGCATAATAAATAAATTGTGTTCGAGTTTACCAATGAGCCATGGGATTTCACATCCTTTCATTCAAGATCAATACATTGAACTTGTAACAATGAAATAATTGCACGATTTAGAAATAACGTAGGATCAGCACTCTGGCATTCAGAATTCTCTATTGCGATCAGCAGATACTGCTCAGCGATTTCCTAAAGCAAAGGCAACTGTAAAACAGCACGATCACATTCTGAGGTCTTATTCTACAAAACTACTGTTTTAGAAGTTTAGGTATTTTGAAACATTTAAATAGTAACCTTCTCTTTCATTTCTAGTTAACGTGACCCCCGCTTTAGTACTTCTATGATAGCAATGTTCTTCACAGAAATATTTGATTCTAAACTAGAAGCCGCTAAAGAATTTGTAAATATTTTCAATGGGTTCTTACACCAAAAGCAAATAAATTAATTTAATTTGCTAAATCTTGGCGTATACAAATTATGCAAAGAACGTTCATTTGCTGATTTTGCTGTATATACAAGATTACCCATTCCAACGTGTGGTGACGACAAGGTCGTGTGATTGTAATGCTGTAAATTAGACTTAAAAATACCACGTTTGTGTTAAAATAAAAAAGATTGGAAATATTATTAAATTAAGTTCGAAACTGATTTTACCAGAAGAGTTATATCAAACTGCAAGAAGAATGCAGAGGCTTTTCCATAGTGAACTTATAGTTGTGAAAGATTTCTTTTACATTTTATGTTAACAGGCTCATATTGAAGACAATTTTAACATACCAACAAGTCAGAAATTTCATAACGAATAACTGTTGCCAGAAATGCCACCTAATCGTGCTGTTTCACCAAATTAGCGTTATGTAAATCGGCTGTGAAAGTATCTCATGTATAAGGAAATGCATCAATGGATTAGAATACGCATATTGACGTCAGAGCATGAACTCTGACTCATACAAAATGGTATTACAAGATTAAAAACATTTTTCGATGTGAATATCATTTGTTCAATACTATGGTTTCAACATTTTAATTAATTTAAAATGCAGCTACAGATTTATTGTGTATTATTACGGCAAATTCTTTAACTTCTCGTCCCAAGAGGTTTGATAAAAACTGGTGTTTATATGCGGGAACCATGTAAAAATGGATATTACTAATAACTCAATACCCGTTTTAAGGCGTTTGTATACGAATCTGATGTGATATACGGGAACCGCGTAAAAAAGGACTATTATATACAAATGATTCTAAGTCTCTAGTGTTTAAAACGGGGCTTTTTAATATGAAGATTATTAGGATTCTTTAATAAAGCCCAAAAATTCCCGATATTTATGTTAATTTTACTTCTAGTACTAAGTATTTATGCCTCATTGACTAATACTTATGTTTACTATTTAGTCTATTTATTTATGTTACATTAGTTTGGGTAGTGTTCTACTGATGGTCAGAAAGCCGATTAGAGTCTGCTTTGCTCTTTTCGATCTTCTTATAAAAGCAAGCTTTCTTGACCTTTGCCAAGTGACGGCTACGAAGGCGGTTTGTTTCAAAAACCCCTTGCAACTACTTTTAGGAACCGGGGGATGTTAGCAAAGGTTCCTATAGCCCTTGCGATCCCTCGGACATCCATACTGAAATCGTGAAGTCTTAAAAAAACTACACCGTAAATAGGCACCGATACATGGTTCAACTGGAGCTTTTGGAAGAAAAAAATGTGTGCCATATAAATAAGGTAAAAGTGCTCTTTCACCAAGACAATGGGCCGTGTCGCGTCGTTGGCTAATATTATCAAAGGCCACGACACTTCGAATTGCTTCCGCACCCGCCGTATTTACCAGATTTAACTCCGAGCTATTTTTGCTTGTTCACAGATCTCAAAAAATGCTTTCGGGTAAGCGATTTGGCTTGAATGAAGAGATGCTCGTCGAAACAGAAGCCTAGTTTGAGGCCAAACATGAACGATCGAAATGTTAGAGAAGTGTTGGAATAACTGAATCATTCTTAACAGAGACTATAAATGCAGCTGAATTTTGCCAAAACGTTTATTCGTCACCCTAAAGACTTTTCAGTCGTTGTGTGATATGAAAGGCGTCGACCGGGATGATCAATCTTATTATTTAATTATTCGATAAACCCCAAAATGGACAAAACGATTAGCAACACACCTAATAAATTAGACTTTGTGACATTCATTTGTTTTGTCTAAATTCATCAAGACACCTAAATTAAATATAATAGCTTTTTAAAAGAAAGAGCGATGCACTGGCTAGCTGATGAAATTGGAGAATTGGGCAACAATAAATAACCAAACCTTCAACGTCTGGGCGAAATTTCCAAACGATGATCCGTCAGGAATATTAACAATCAAAGGACTTTTTGGAAACTCAGATACTAATGGAGGATGGGGTCAAAAAAGAACATTTCTAATGAAGTATGGTACTTTAAGCGTTGCCACACCTTTAAAATATATTGACTTTTATTTCCTTTAGTCATTATTAGTCAAAATGTATTTATTTTTTATGTATTTTGACTGGTCGTTGTGATTTTTTTTTATTTAACATAGTTTACTGCGAAATAAACCACAAACAATAACGTATTTCATTGTTAATTAAATATCAAAAGCTTTATTTAAAACCATTACCTGACATTTTTCTCTTGACAAGATTTAACGCGAGAAATACTAAAATTTGTCTGCTTTACGGACCACGTTCCTAGCAAAATGTGCTAATTTCTCATAAAGAGTAGACCTTAAACAAACTATATAAAAAGCAAACGCATAATTGCGAAAGTGTGTATTTACGTATTGGGATTAATTCTAATAAGCACAACAAACTTTACATAGTGACGATTATTCAATTTGCATAATTATGAGAGTTGGTGCATACGTGCCGAAGCTGGTGTAACACGTCTCATATTAACAAGGATCTAAATTTGTCAAGTAAAATAAACAAATTAGAAATGGCGCATTGCTAGCAACAAAAGGTATCGACAACCAAGCATTGCAATAAAACTGGTGATCTAAGAAATCGCAAGGAATAGGCAGCAACCCTAATATTAAAATTTTGGCGCAGAAAACCAATTTTAGCCGATCACTCCCTAACCTCGTGAGCGAAATTATTAAAACCGTGGTTATCACAATCTTATTTGCAGTGTTGTTTTTATTTTATCAGGATATTTTAGGATTCTGAATAATTAGTTGGATGTTTGTCGACCGCTTTGCGTTTTATTGTTGCTGTTTGTTTGATAACGAGATCACAATAGCTGAAGGAACCAGGATTTTTTTATCAATTCAAGACTGTCTGAGTAGGTCTAACTATAAGATTATAATTTAGTACTTTACATCTCAAGGACTTTTATTACGTGGATTTTTGCCAGACTACATGGCATGGGCGGTTTGGCAAGATTTTTTGCGAGGCTTTTCATAGTTGATTGCTCGAGGCCCTGGGCGTAGGTCCGCGATATTTGCTATTTTTTTGTACAAATTTCCAAGTTGTACTACAAATTAAGTAATAGGCATTTGTAAATAAAATACATTTCGTGCCGTCTTATCAGTAGATGCGTAACTTAGAAGGACATTTCTCTATCTTAGTGGATAAGATTATCGATAAATTGAATAAGGCCATATTTGTTTGTTTACATGAATGGCAGAGCACTTATTATTCCAAGTGCTGAATTCAGGTCGTATTTCAGAAAACATAAAAATGTGGAAGCGCCAGATTGTTTCGAAATTTGAGACGATAGAATGTGTCAATGGGCAAGATTCTCCATAGCCGTGTACGGTTCAAAGTCTAAAAAAACAAGAATAACTGAGTTTTTTGTAAATATGTACACACAAATATTACCAATCCAGACGATAAAGAAATTTTTATCACATTTTTTTTACAACTGTGTTTACTAATTTATATCTTTAAATATTGTGTTAATTTTTCTAAATTTTCGGAGCATACAGCATGAATTGCATGTCTGCAATAGGTGTAGTTAATTGCTTATTTTTAACGATATTTCAAATTACGAAATTAGTCGTCTAAATTGCGTCATTCGATATTATTTGATTTAATTGTATGGAGTCGATTTAATTAAAAAATGCGATTACAGAAAGGACAGGTAGTCAAGTCATTGTCCTGTACGTAGAATTTTTTCTACGTCACGTATATATTTAGGTAAGTGATGATGAACCGTTCGTAAGGGGTGTGGTAAAAATCAAGGATAATAAGTCTATGTTGTCCCAGGACGACCTTGCGTCCTGACGCTCACACAGTAAGAACGTGCTGGCTACGTAATAATCGACGTCACGCTCTCGAAATTAATTATAGGCGAGTATTGCAATCGCAATCACGCGAATATTTTCGCGGTTCGCATGATAGGGGATTTGAAGTTGAGCAGGAGAATAGTATAACAAATTCTAGAGTTTTGTTTAAAATTAGATTGGTCAACCTCCCTCTTAGTAACAAGGAACATTTTCAGACCTTTATTTTCAAAAATAAAATAGATTTTATAGCAGCGGTTTGAATAAATCCAATTATTGTAACTAAAGCGTTATTTTTATTAAATTGCATTATTAGGTAAATGCATTTATTTATAAACGCACCACCTAGATGTGTTAATTGTTTTATTAAATACAGAAAACTCCACAAGAACGCATTAATGCTATTTTGCAATTACGAAGTGCCTTTAAGGCACGAATATCAACAGAGATGAAATTTACACAGCCCAAACAGCAAATCTATATTTACTTCCTGCACATTAAAAACCAATACAGATTTTATAAATAAACATAGTTTACTAATTTTAGAACAAATTAAATCGTTTTGCAAAAACAAAATTACTCATCAAAAATTTGCATGATTTAAAATGTTAATTTCGAATTCCTATGTTTTTACAACGCTCCGAGCCTTCTATTGATCATTTCCTTTTCACGTGGACAAACTTGATGCACAATCTACAATTTCCTTGGATTGTCCGTAGATAACGATGCAAATATAAACATTAGCCACTTCTACGTACATCAATATACGCAAAAACTTTATTTGGAATGATGTTGTCAACTTGTTAATTATGTTGTTTGCTTATATGTATTACTAGAATTTTACCAGGTATTTTGCAAAGCAATGTAATTTATTTATGACATACGAATGATCGCGGAAAATACTTTATACGTTTTAATTTGAACAAGCTGAAACACGTGGCACGCAACAGCTTGTGTACGAAAAAATCCAGGTCAAAACCATGTAGTAAATTCTATTTTTAAAAATAGGAGGAACTATCAATATTTTTCACAACATTCGTCGTGTATTTTTAGTGACGAGGCGCACATCTTTCACTTTAAAATAAATTTGAATTAATTGAGAAGATTCCCCTAGTAGTTAAATTTGCATCATTAGAGACCCTACTTAAATATTTACTTTTTAATGTATTTGTAAATACGTTTATTTGTTTACTAAAATAGCGTATTAGTGCTATTTTTCTCATTCTATATAATTAATGATTCTGCAGCTTAGACAACCTCTTATACTTATGACAATCAAACATGCTTATAGCTTATTTCGTTAAGAGATGGTTTAAAAGCTGTTTTTACGTTCTCTTTTTATTTAACTAACAAGAGCCTCTAAGGAATCCCTTGACCAAAGAGTCCTAGCACTGTAAGCCATCTTCTAACAGAGCGCAATAAGTGTGATTTTATATTGATTTTTCCAGGTTGCATGAGAAAAACAATTGTGCCTCAATAACAGGCTAGTTTAGGGAGTGAAATAAAAAGAAATTATGAAACATTTTTTCCAAATCAGAATCTTTTTTTATAGTCTGTACCCGCTTGGCATGGTTCATTTCTAAGATTAATTAACAAAATTTAAACTATTATGTGCATTACCAATAATTGACGCAGTAAAGATTGATTTACAAGATTGCAAAAAGTGAGAAAATGATGCCATGTTAAATATACATAAAATGTTAGTGTCGATTCATCTGATACACTTTTTACTACTTATTAATAAACAAGACCCGTTCATTTTAATTCAATTTTATTCTTCAGAGAAATCAATCCCAAACATATAATTAAAATTATGTATTACCTTGTTCAACTGGCATGAGAATATCAATATCATTAATTAACTTTAGATTTACCAACAAGTGAAATATACTAAAACTGTTAAAATGTTAAAACAACTATATCACATGCCACCATTGTAACCATTTTCAACCCCCATCAATGGAAAATGAACTTGAACAAATATGATTTTCAGAATGCTAAATTTAACAAATTTTAAGACAAAAAAACTTAATGGATTATAAAACCTTACCCCTGACAGAAAATACAGCTATCTAGATACAGAAACAATTGAAAAACTGTATTATTGAACCTAAAATGTACATACAAATGTTCTTTAGACAATGCAGAATCTTTTCTTGTTAATAACTTCATTGTGAAATAAGGTACGGAGGCTGAATATTCAAATCCATTCACTATTTTGCTGTAATTCTGATGGCGACATTAAACTAAGCTAATTCTATGAGATTTTAGGATTTTAATAAAATCAACTTCAACATTCGATGCTATAATTATCTCAGCTTAACCTCTATACATGAGTACAAGCAATTTTAATATAAAAATACAATTTGCATTGTTATGAGCTATTGAAAGTTTACATTTAAAAGTATATATAAGAAACGCAAAAACAAAACAAGAAGCTTTACAAATATTCAATCAAACGCAATGAATCTTAATTGCACTTTTAGGTCTTTTTGTTTTCATTTAAATCCAACAGCCTGACTATAAATCTCGTTTATTTCTCTTCATTGTTACATATAAGCAGCGCGTCCTGCATACTTAAAATAAAAATCTAGACTAGCAAAGAATCTCTCTTTATACATTGTATGTAATATTTTGTATAATTAATAAATATACATCGTTTACAGTTATGAAAGCACCGGCTATAACCAGTTTATCAATGGTCCAAAACCAACCATTTCTCATGCAATTGTTCAATTTGTTTTGTTAATAATGGATCACGTATCCTTAACTTGATTTCCAATTTTCCTCCAATTTTTTTTCTGCCATCGAGCAACTGAAAAACAAAATTTGTAATGAAGAGATTCGAAATTACAGAAATACCTAAATATCAACAATCAAGAATTTCAAAAAATATGGTCAATAAAACCATCACCTAAAAATAGCTGTTAACCTTTTAAACTTTTCAAGTACATTAGTTGTTTAAATGCAGCTATTGATTTAAAATATGTTACATTCTACACTAAAAAACTGCTACATATGAAATTTAAAAATAATTGTAACACTAGATGTGGTACTTATAAAAAATTATATACATATAAAAAGTCTTTTAAGTAAGATTTTCAGATGGAGTGTTGCTGCCTCGATAAAAAAAGAGAAGAAATTTGTTTTTTTGTTAAAATTGGTTTTAAATTTCATATCCAATTCCAGTAAAAATAAATCAAATAATTTTGTTAAAAAAGTTTTATGTGTAAAAATTTGATATGAAAAATGAGGCTGGTTAATGAAATTGGCAATCGTTTCAGTTGTCTATTTGAACAATAGTTCTTCTGATAAAGCAGCATTTTTAGTAAAATTTCCACATTTTTGGCATCTTTATATTCTTCTTCACATTGGTGATAGTTAAATTCGATATTTAAAAATAGAAAGTGTTTTCAATTGAATCTTAGAATTACTATTTATTAATATTCAATATCTAGTCCTAAATTGTATGTCCAAATGGCCAAACCACTAACTAATCTTGAATGTTTTATTCATTATATAAGGAGCACAAATACGTTTCCGCCGTTTTTTTATAAAAAATTGAATATTTATTGTAACAGAATGGTAGTTTAAGTTTTTTCAAAATATTGTCCATCACTATCAACCACTTTGTCCCACATCTCAGGCAGCATTCGGATTCCATATCTGAAGAACTCCTTATCTTGTGAGGCTATCCACGTATCAACTCAAGTTTTGGTATCTTTATATGTTGTGAGCCGCCACTCTGGCAGAGCATGTGCCATTGATCGGAACAGATAATAGTCGGATGGCGCTATGTCTGGTGAATACGGCGGGTGGGGTAACACTTCCCAATCAAGTATTTTCAAATAGTTTTTCACTGGAACTGCTACATGCGGACCAGCATTATCATGGAGTAGAATTATTTTGTCGGGTCTACAATAGTATTGAGGGCGTTTTTCCTTTAGAATACGGCTCAATCTCATCAATTGTGTTGGGTAGAGAGTTTCAGTTATTGTTTCGCTTGGATTAAGCAACTCATAATACACCACACCCAGCTGATCCCACCATATACACAGCATGAGTTTTTTTCCGTGAATATTCGGTTTTGCTGTGGATGTTGACGCGTGGCCAGGTTTTCCCCATAATTTTCTTTTTTTTTTGGGTTGTCGTAATGCATCCATTTCTCATCCCCGGTGACGATTCGATGTAAAAAAACCTTTTTTTATGCCTGGCTAGCAGCATTTCACTCATGCATAAGCGGCGTTCAATATCTCTTGGCTTCAATTTGTATGGAACCCAATTTCTTTGTTTATGAATCATTCCTAATGATTTTAAACAATGTTAAACTGCTTGCTGAGTGACTTCAAATGTGAGAGCAAGTTCCTTTTGTGTTTGAGACAAATCTTCCTCCAATAATTCTTCCAATTGTGCATCTTCGTTAATTTTAGGCTTTCCACTGTGGACTTTGTCTTCCACATCAAAATCGCCGTTTTTAAGCTTTTGAAAGCACTCATGACAAGTTCTCTCACTCAAAGCAGCTTCATTATATGTTTCTATGAGCAATCGATGCGCCTCCACTGCAGATTTTTTAAATTAAAGAAATAAATTAAAAGTTCCCACAAATGACATTTATTTGGTTCAAATTTAGACATTTTCAGCTCAAGAAAATTATATTTTATTAGCACGGAGTCACTAATATAGTAAGGGTATGTTTTTTTAGAACAAACAGACTAATTTTTAAGCCGGTTATCACCTGCAAATTCTAACAAAACCCGAACTCCGTGGCACATTCCTTAAAACGGCGGAAACTTATTTGTACTCCTAATATTTTAAAAATTCTATCCATGATCTTTAATTCTTCTATTCATTTTTGAAATTCTGTTTAAAATATATTTATGTGTTGCTATAATTACAATTATATATTAAGATTTACTTACATCAAAGCTGTCGTGAATCTCACATTGTGTTTCTAAAGGTTGTAATTTGACATTAACCGTTCCCAGTAAAGTATCACTTCGGAAAAATCCCCTGCAACAAAACCAATCGCTAGCAAAACAGCTAGCAAACCCTTTACATGGCAACTTTAAACATTCAGACCAATTTTGAAATGCAAACTGATTGAGACGCTTACCAACACCAAGTAAAGCTAATGCAATTGTGTGTAAAAAAGCTTTATGAAAGCAAAACGGACCAATGGATACATGATATTGCCAAAAAAGGGTGGTAAAACGTTCATCTATAGAGTAAACAATAAAATGTTAGTGGTCTCCCTGTTCCAAATTAGTAATCACAATTACAAATATTGATAAAATAGACACAGCAATATAATAATGTTATAAAAGTTAGGGTTAATAATTTCTTCCTTTGTCACATGCATAATTATAAATGATATGCTTGATGGAAAATCATAAATTAACAATTTTTTGATAATTGCAATATTTTTATACTTTCCAAGAAATTTTGAAAAATGGCTATTACTGTTAGACAGAGGGAGTGTTATAATCAACAGAGTTAAACAATGAAATGAAAAATTAATAGTGAATATTGGAAATTTTGTAAGTTAATATGTGAATGAGCATAACAATATTAAATCATTGACTAAGCGTGCAGTTATTAATGTTTCAAAATATAAAAACTTTTATAGTTATTAAAATTAAACTTACCCTTTCGAATACACTTCAAATTTAATGGAATGCCTTTTGAAAACCCTGAGGCATGGCTTGGAACTCCTCTGAAATTGTAGCACTACAGTTGTGTTATACTCTGGATTATTAGTATCCTTAAAAGTTGATGTTTTATCTTTAACAGGTTCGTCTTGAGGGTAAGGAAATTCATATTTGACGTAAGTATCAATATCTTTTGGGTTTGTGCAATTATAATTAATTCCTCTAACTATAGTCATTTCTAAGTCATTATCATTCAAATCAGTAAAGCTCTTTACTATAGAAAAATCTTTGTTCTCATAGTGAAACTTCGGCACTGCAACACCAGGAGTCCTTTTGGCTAGCCTTATTATATCTAAATCTTTCGTAACACTAAGTGCAAGGCGTTCAAACCTATTCATCCCTGCAATGTCGCCTAAAGCTTTGTGATGATCTCGTGTAGTCAGGCACATTTTAAGTTGTTTGTTGAGTTGCTTTTCTAACCTTTGCAACATATCTATGTCTTCTGTATCTCCTTCTTGGCATTCCTCTTTCATGACTAAATCAAAACTGTACATAAAAATAATTTTAGCTTACCTCAAAACGCAAGTGGATAAAACATTAATGTAACATTAACAAAATAATAAATATTAATTATTACTTACTCTATATCTAATTTTGATTTAGCAGATGGTGGCAAAGGCAATGTGGACATATCTACAGGCATACCTCCTCGTGCAGCCTCTATCAAAGGCTCAAAGCCTTTTGCATTCCTTAAATATTCCTTTGCCTCTGCAATTTCCCCTTTTTTCTTAGCATTTAATGCGGCTTCTTTGAATTCTTTCTGCCTGGCTAGCAAAATGGCAATTTGTTTTTCCGTTCTAGTAGTAGGTATATGATTACCTGATGCTCTTATGGAATTACTGCGATCAGGTGGAGGAGGTCTTTTTGGAGCATCATCGGAAGCTTCCCGTTTTGGTTGTGAAGGTGAAGGCACTGTTGGCGCTTCAGGTTCGGGTTTTGGGGGTTCTGTACCTGGAATTGGAGCATAGCCTGGAGGGGTAGGCAACTCATCAAAAGCAACCGGTTTCCCTGCATTATGAGCTTTGATGGCCTGCTCGAATTGCTTGACAATTCTCCCCATTCGTCGTGCTTTACTGGAATTTCCTTGTTCTTTGGCCGAATCTTCTTGCTGTTTATAAACTGCCAATCGTTGTTGCAAAGCTTCCAAGACAGATCCGGCTTTAATCAACGCGGGTTCTGGTTCATCCAAACCTCCAGCTCCATCAGGCGATCCTAATTCAATTGTTTGTGGCCCCCCTGTTGCTTCGCCATGTCCTTGACTTCTACTTTCTTCAACTCTCACACTATTTGACTGTTCTCCTGATTCACCAGGTGGCCCAGGCATACGGCTCAAGTCTATGGGCTGTCCACTTTCAACTGCTTTAATAACAGCTTCAAATTGCTTCGCTATTTTTATGTAGCCCATAGCAGTAGTAGTATCTCCAGATTTCTTTGCTTGTAAAGCAGCCATTTTATATTGATCTTTTCTAGTATTCAGCAAAGTAAGCAGTTCCATATTTTCCGAACTCAACTTTACTGGCTCTTGAGGCTCAGGTTCAGGCATTGGTTCTTCGACTGGTGATGTTTTAGGTGGTGATGGTATCGAAGGAGCTCTTCTAGCTGGAACAGGGGGCGGTGCACTGTCTTGTGCTGCAGGTGGTGCATTATCTTCCCCTGAAGGTACTACTTCACCCCCTATAGGTGCTGGTTTCCTTACATTAACACTAACTTCTGGAGGTATATCATCATTATTGATAGACTTTCCAGCTTTTGATTGTTTGATTAAATCCTTCAAAGTTTTCGCTCCCCTGTTAAACCGTCTAGCTCGACTAGATTCACCAGCTGCCTTGGCATTTACTTCTGCAGTTTCATACATTTTGAGACGTTCTTCTAGTAATTTAGTTAAGTCACCAGGAGGCCCTACAGATTTGGTAGGCGAAGGAGTTTCAACTTCGGGTTCTACTTCATCTCCTGTAAAAAGATATGAACTAAATAACTAAGCTCTTGCGCCTAGTATGTTTATGAGCAATATTAAGCTTATTATGCTCTGCTGCTTATCATCAATTAGTTAAATGGGATTCGTTATAAAATTTTGACACTAACTAATGTAAAATGCATATTTTATTAGATTTAAAATTTGGTTGCTATTGCATGAAAACTTAAACTATCTTGCTGGCACATATTCTCTCTTTCTAATATATTTTCTTAAATTTTTTAACATATTTGGCTTCAAATTTAATATTTATGTATGAATATCTTGTTTATGATCTTGAATTGTTTTAGCTCTATTCATGTAATTGCAATTGATACATCAGCCCATAATGTTCCTCACTTGATTGGGAAACCACCAAGCATTGATATAAATATGTATGCCATTAGTACCTACATGATTTAAATAACTAAGTGTATACACAATTCTACAATCTCCATAAAAATTTACCTGCAATTTCATTAAGCTCATCTAGTAAATCTGGATCGTCATCATCACCAGATATTTCTTCATCAGAACCAATATCCTTCATACTAGCAGCCACCATGGCATCTAAATCTGCGCTAGGAGCAACTTTTTTCCTCGCAGGTCTTTTTGGCTTTGATGATCCTGATGCTAACATTGCCAATTCTGCCTCTAAATCACTATCATCATCTTCAATCCCTTCAATATCATTATCAACAGATAAATCCATAGGCACATCAAATAATCCATACTGTAAATAAATTTCAAAATACACATAAAATAAAGCATTAAAATGATAATCACTATTTTCTGATAAT
This sequence comes from Helochares maculicollis, assembly GCA_033557835.1. Taxonomy (NCBI): domain Eukaryota; kingdom Metazoa; phylum Arthropoda; class Insecta; order Coleoptera; family Hydrophilidae; genus Helochares; species Helochares maculicollis. The sequence goes on from JAWQRO010000167.1 coordinate 28,004, forward strand.
ATAGAAATAAGAACTAAGAAAGTAACTTACTTGAGACAAATTGCCTGCGTGATTTCTTTTTGGTCGTTCTTCCCGTTTTTTAGAAAACATCTTCACAATTGTTTAACACTAACTAATATAAAAAGCATTCACGAAATGACTTAGAATTAGAGTAATTTTTTAATAAATTTTAAAATCCTTGACTATGATCCGTCATGATATAATTCTTTTTTTAAGGTTTTCAGCACCACTGCTACCATTTGCATCCCATCAAAGTTACCAAAATATACACAAAAATCGATGCAGGAAACTCAGTTTTATTTTGGCACTTCTGTTTCTAGTAATGTTAATGTCAAAATAGATCGGTTTCTTTTAAAGTACGCCTAACCTCAATTAATTGGCGCCAACACCGATTTTAAATGTATTAAAAGTGCGTATATTACATGAAATTTTGAAAGATTTGCATCGACTAACAAGTATACGAAATGGCAAAACGGCTTAATACAAGCGGAGACTCTCCTAGCAAAAAACATAAGTAAGTTTTATTATATTAAACTATATCAATTTATTCAGTAACATCTCTTGCAAGGTGCTATCCCAATCACATTATACGCAAGCACTTTAAAATATTTCAAACTACAAAACACAATGTATATTCTGCACTGGTTTGTTGAAAGGATTATCCATTTCTCTCTGGTTCTTTATTCAAAAATTGTTTTTTTTTTGTTGTAGAAATGCATCCGAGACAATCTTTTTGTCCTAATAATTTCACATTTTTTAAACTTTACATTTGATTTGCTTAAAACCCCAATGGTCCACAGCTGTTGAGTTATAATAAATAATGATTATTCATTTTTGATGACAAGGTTTACCTGGTAGTCTGATTTTATAGCAATGTGTGATTAATTATTTCTTGATTAATTACTGAATATTTTCTTATAATCAATCAGCTTAAGAATGCTTACAGGCCCATGACTTGCTTGCACACCTCCCTCTATTCCTGTTTGTTCTCTATTTGTTTCGCCCAAAGCGGCATTCTTATCTAGTTTAACCCATGAATTCCTATTTTCCATGGTTTACCTTTGCCTCTTCTGTCAGCCATGTCATTTATTAAGGTTTGCTTCCTCAGTCCCTCTTCCGCCATTCTTGTCACATGACAAAACCATCATTCTCTGGCACCCTATGAATTAACTTGTTACAGGTTTCTTAAAAAAAACTATTTAATTCATCTGACTACTGATGTGTATCTCTTTAACTCTTCCTGGCATATTTTTTTAATTAAGGACTCCACTTGTTCTTGTTTTTTCATTAAGAAGGGTATTGGTCTGTAATTGTTATATCTAGTTTTTTCTGCCTTTTTGTATAGCCGATATATACTGCATACTTTCTTTTCTTTGTTCTACTTTTATTATGCAGTTTTTTCATTATTTTTTTTATCTTTAAAAATTATATCTTTTATTACTTCTTTGTTGAATTTGTTACGATGCTGTCAGCTCTTTTGTACTTTTCATCTCCTTCTTCTGTTTGCAATCATATGTCTTTTTAGTGTGTGTGGCCTTCACTCTGTTTCCAATCACTTTCTTTTCATTGTTTTGGCATTTTTGGTGCGTTTAAAATCATTTTTCTACGTGTTTCTATGTTTTTTTGGCAGATGCTGAAAGGAGACTCTAATGTTTTATTTTTTTGTATTATTGTACTACATCTTTTTGACTGCTTTCGTTATGTGGTGTCTAATGTTTTCTTCTAGCTCCTATTATCATATGGTCACTATTTGCATGTCAATTTGCAATATGATTCTTATCTGTTATTCTGGAGCTAACTCAAACATTTTTCTGGTTTCATTAGATTTTTTGTTTTTGCTATGCCCACCTGTTATTGACTTAATTTATCATAAAACTGATTTTTACCCGATAGTTGTACCAGGTGCGCAAGTTTAAAATGTCAAAAGATGGCGCATCAAATCTATTGAAGTAAGCTTTGGATTGCAAATCGCCATTTTTTGGGTAAGACTGCCCACTAAAAATCGTCATATTCGTTTAGTTGTTTACGAGTTAGTAGTATACTTTTTTTCTTGTTAAACATGTCGAATTTTGAGCCAAATGAAGAGCATTTGCGGCATGTAATGATTTTTTTGTTCAATCAAAAGAAAAGGGCATCGGAAAGTCATCGAATTCTTGTAGAGCATTACAGCGATCTTGCTTTAACTGTCAAAACTTGTGAATGCTGGTTTCAACTTTTCAAATTGGCAATTTCAATGTTATTAAGAAAGAATGTGAAAATCGACTAAAAAATTTTGAAGATGACGAATTACAACTATTATTGGACGATACACAAACACAACAAATGATGGCGGATCAGTTGAATGTCACTTGGCAAGCCATTTCCGATCGCCTGAGAGCCATGGGGAAGATTTAAAAGGTTGGAAAATAGGTTCCGCACAAAATGAACGACAGATGGAAACAAGAAAAACTGTGTGGGAAATGCTGCATTTATGCCACAAAAGAAAGGTTTTTTTTGCATCGGGTTGTAACTGGCGATGAAAAATTGTTATATTTTAAGAATCGCAAATGTAAAAAATTGTGGGTAACGCCAGGATAACCAACAATATCGAGTACAAAACCGAATTGTTTTGGGAAGAAGACAATGCTTTGTGTGTTGTGGAATCAAAAAGGAGTAGTGTACTACGAGCTTCTCAAACCTGGCGAAACAGTTAATATCGTCCGCTACCGACAACAAATGATCAATTTAAACCATGCATTGATCAAAAATCGCCCAGAATGGGCTCGAAGACACGGCAAAGTAATTCTGCAGCAAGACAACGCTCCTGCACATTCAGCCAAAGGGGTCAAAGAAACGATTTCTTCGCTTGGTTGGGAAATCCTACCCCATCCGCTATATTCAGCAGACCTGGCGCCTTCTGATTATCACCTCTTCTCATCGATGGGACACGCACTGGCTGAGCAACACTTCAATACTTTCGAGGATGTACAAAAATGGCTTGATGGCAATTAATGACAATTGAGGCTTTATTTTGGAATGGAATCCTTGAATTTCCAGAGACATGTATAAAATGTGTAATGAGGGCCACTTTGAATAAAAAAAAAATTCCATTGTTCTTAAATAATTGCGTATTTTTCATTTTTAACATGCGCACCTGGTATATATCCATTGCTCTCAAACTTTTGGCTTGGCTAAGAATTTTTCTTCCCTTCCTTTTTGTCTTTTATTGGTCTACACCTATTAAACTTATATACACCAAGTCACTTAATCACATTTATATTAGACTTCATATTCACTACTATCTTTAGTCTCAGTATCAGCTTCTTTATTTTGACTCTCATTTCTTCATTGTTTTCTTTCATCATTTACCACTTTTTTAATTTTCAGATTTTTTTCTCATTTCTCTTCCCAGTTTTTATAATCTGTTGTCTTACTCTACAACTATATTTTTTTGTTAAACTGTTTCTACCTTATGGATGAGGAACTTTAATTTATTACCCATACTATACAGTTAAAAAATTTCTAAAAACATTTTTTTCTATTATTGCTATAAAATTAAATTAAGTAGTGTTAAATAATTGAAATACCCCTATAATCTCTTATGATTTATATAATTGAAATAATCATCAAAATAATTCTCTACTATTTTTGTTAATGTTCTGCAATCATGTTAAATTTCTATCTAATCACACAAATCTCAATATAGAATTCAAAGAGATGACCATTATAAACTAATCATTTTAACTTTTCAAACCTGTTTTGTTCTACAACATATATTTTTAGGAATGATCCCATCGAGCGTCGACCCTTAGCGATATTAAATCCCCAAAAAGATGCCTTAATTTTTCAACAATTAGAATTGGATAACTACATAGGTACCCCATTACCAGGGATGCCAGGAGCACAAACTGGTCCGGTACCTGTAATGCGAATGTTTGGTATCATGGACACAGGCAATAGCATCTGCTGCCACATTCATGGATTTTCTCCCTACTTATATGTAACCTTACCCGATAATTTTTCGCAAACCGACTTACAACCTTTTAAAACAGCACTAAATGATGCCGTTATCAAAGATATGCGCTCTAATAAAGAAAGCATTACGGAAGCTGTTTTAATGGTTGAAATTAAAATGGGGAAATCTCTACTAGAATACCAAGGAGAGAACGATACAAAGTTTGCAAAAATTACAGTGGCACTACCAAAATTGGTGGCACCTGTGAAACGCTTACTAGAAACCACTACTGTTTATCAACCATGTGCCTATCATAATTTTAAAGCTTTTGAATCAAATGTTGATATAGACATGCGTTTTATGGTAGATACTAGGATACTTGGTTGTTCATGGATCGAATTACCAGCAGGAAAATGGTCGAAACGTACTGAAAAATCTCAGTATCCCATTACATCCCGTTGTCAAATAGAGGTTGACGTTGCTTGGGACGCGTTTGTAGCCCATGCTCCTGAAGGTGAATGGGCTAAAGTGGCACCATTTAGAATCTTAAGTTTTGATATAGAATGTGCTGGCCGAAAAGGGATATTTCCTGAACCTAATGTTGATCCTGTTATTCAGATTGCAAACGTTGTTAATTTGCATGGAACTAACGAAACAGTGACGCGTAATGTTTTTACTTTGAAGAGTTGCGCACCTATTGGCCATGCAGAAGTTAAAAGCTACGAATCAGAGCAGGACATGCTAGAAGCATGGGCGAAATTTGTCAGAGATGTTGATCCAGACATTTTAACAGGCTACAACATTAATAATTTTGATCTACCTTACTTACTGGATAGAGCAAAATTTCTAAATCTAAAACAGTTTAATTTCCTTGGCCGAATTCGTAATATTCGATCATTCGTAAAGGAAACTACTAATCAAACTAAAGTCGGAAAGCGAGTTTTCAAAACTATTAACATAGAAGGTAGGGTTGTATATGACATGTTGACTGTTATGAAGCGGGATTATAAATTACGATCTTACACTCTTAATAATGTGTGTAAAGAAATATTAGGGGAACAGAAAGAAGATGTGCATTATAGTATAATTACTGACTTACAAAATGGTGATGAACAAACTCGACGACGTCTAGCTGTTTATTGCATAAAAGATGCTGATTTGCCTATGCGACTCTTGAATCATTGTAAGAGTTTCACAAATGATGTAGAAATGGCTAGAGTTACTGGTGTGCCCCTTACAAGTCTTTTAAATAAAGGGGAGCAAGTTAAAGTTGTTGCTCAGTTGCTAAGACATGGGCAGGATGCAAATTATTTTATGCCAACTCACCAAGGTGTAGCAAGTTCCGAACAATATGAAGGAGCAACTGTAATTGAGCCAGTGCGTGGATATTACAAAGAGCCAATTGCAACTCTCGATTTTAGTTCTTTGTACCCTAGTATTATGATTGCCCATAATTTATGTTACACCACATTATTGCGGCCTGCTATGAAAGATAAACTGGGATTGACTCCTGACCAAGTAACAACTACACCTGCTAATAGTATGTTTGTGAAAGCTAGCGTACGTCCAGGACTTTTGCCAGAAATTTTGCAAAATTTATTAGCTGCCAGAAAACGAACTAAAGCTGAATTAAAGGAAACAACTGATCCTTCTTTAAGGGCCGTTTTAGATGGCAGACAACTGGCCTATAAAATATCTGCTAATTCCGTATATGGGTTTACTGGAGCCCAAGTAGGAAAACTGCCTTGTCTGGAAATTTCAGGGGTAAGTTTTTAGTAACTTTTTGAGAAAAGAATTAAATAATTAGGGGTGCAAATAAGTTTTAAGCGGTTTACAATAGATACTTACTAGCATTTAATTATATTGAACAATTTTGTAACTAAAGCCACATTGAAATGTCATTCCTCGCTAAAAATCAGAATGTATCATGTTGCTGAAATGTAAACAACATACTTTCTTCGTGCACTAACCATGATGATCTATATGTCCATGGAACAATTTGATGGTTTTTTGATTTAATATAAAAAAGAGTGCAGCTCATGAACATCAGATGCTGTATGTATCATGTCAGCAACATGCGCTATCAATAAAAACATGTAAGTATTGATTCAGACACCTTAAAATGGCCATTTTTACACAAGCGATAAATGATCACAAAGGGACATCGGTGAAGTTTAAAAAACAAAAACATGGAAATTTCGATCGAAAAACTGTGTATTCATGGCAAGAAGGTAATGTTGGGCATCTAATGGAGTCGGCTGAAATCAATTGAGCTGACCATTGAAGTCTAGAAATCTCCTCTAGCAAAGTTTTCCAATATGGAATCAATATGCTGCTTGAAAGATGGAGAAAAGTTGTAGTTGGGGTTGGACAATACTTTGAATAAAATGCATTCTACTCATTTTCCTGAATAATGATTTCGACTTACAAAAAAAAACTCAAAACTTATTTGTATCTCCAATTTGATAGATACTAATTATTTATAACTACTATTTCAGAGTGTAACTGCATATGGTCGGTCTATGATAGAACAAACACGCCAAGAAGTTGAATCTCATTATTGCGTATCAAAAGGATACAAAAAAGACGCTAAAGTAATCTATGGCGACACAGATTCTGTGATGGTAAATTTCCATGCCGAAACCTTAGAAGAAAGTATGTCTCTAGGCCGCGAAGCAGCAGAACTGATAAGTAGCAAATTCATAAAACCAATCAAATTGGAATTTGAAAAAGTGTATTTCCCTTATCTGTTAATCAACAAAAAAAGATATGCTGGGCTTTACTTTACCAAACCAGATAAATACGACAAGATGGATTGTAAGGGTATTGAAACTGTCAGAAGAGACAACTGTACCTTGGTGGTAGATGTTGTTAATACATCTCTGCAGAAGTTATTGATAGATAAAGACCCTGATGGTGCTGTAGCTTATGTGAAACTTGTTATATCAGATTTGCTGCAAAACAATGTTGATATTTCTCAATTGGTAATTACAAAAGAATTAACCAAAGAAGATTATGCAGCTAAACAAGCTCATGTTGAATTAGCTAAGAAAATGACGAAACGAGACCCAGGAAATGCTCCAAAATTGGGTGATCGAATTCCCTATGTTATAATATCAGCAGCTAAAAATACACCTGCGTTTCAAAAAGCAGAAGATCCCATTTATGTCTTGGAGAACAACATACCAATAGATGCTAACTATTATTTGGAGAATCAACTTTCTAAACCACTTTTAAGAATCTTCCAACCTATTTTAGGAGATAATGCTGAATCAGTTTTGTTAAGAGGTGAACATACACGAACAAAAACAGTAGCCACCTCAAAGGTAGGAGCTTTGGCTGCCTTTACAAAGAAGAAAGAGACTTGCCTTGGATGTAAATCTGTTCTTCCAGCAGGGTATGAAAATGAATCCTTATGTGCCTATTGCAAACCTAAAGAAGCCGCTTTGTATCAGCAAGAGTTAAGACATCAAAAGTTATTAGAGGATAGATTTTCAGAATTATTCACAGAGTGCCAGAGGTGCATGGGATCATTACATGAGGAAATTTTGTGTACAAGCCGAGATTGCCCTATTTTTTACATAAGAAAAAAGGTTCAAATGGAACTTGAGACTAGTAATGTAAAGTTGGGTAGATTTGTTGCTCCTGTGGAAGAACTGGATTTTTGAATAATGATAATGTATTTGTTTTAAAAAGATCTTCATAAAGTGATCGGTTTAAATTATTTTCATTTCACAAATACAATATTTTTAGTTGTAAAGATTTGTTTTATTTAAACAATACCACATATACCATTGGAATTTATAATAAATTGGCAGTGTTTGTTAGATAGATCAGGAGCAAAAAGAACTTCAAATTTCCTCACTTTTCCTTCTGATAATCGAGATATTTGAAATCTGGATGTTACTAGATTACTCCAAGCTAGTCCCAAACATGGTTCAGATTTATTGGTAGCTGGGTTATCTGTGACCTAAGAAAAAGAGAAAGTGAAATTATTATCATTATGTTTAACTGTTTTGTTTGGAATAAATTGTAACCTTTATTATTTATATATTTACTTATTCCAATTACCTGATTAACACAAAGATTAGCAACTTTGTATTGATCACAAATTTGCTGTAATTTCTTGGCAATAGTTACAAAATCTTGACGTCTAGATGAATAATTCACATCTTCATTATCACTACGAAAAATTGCTGCTATTGAGTCAATAATAATGAGGCCTAGTTTGTTTGTAGAAAGTAAAGCATTTATTTTTACGCACAGCAATTTCCGTAATTGTTCCTAAAATGATGGGCAATATTTTATTAACGAAAGCTGTTCAGTTTTTGCTAATACATTTCAGTCAGGTAAATATTAAGAATCATTTATAGAGCTAATTAAAAAAATCGAAAACGAAACAAATGTTTGTAGAAAGTATCTCTCATTCTGATTAGAAAACATTATCTTACATAGTCAGCTACATGTTCAATTAGCACGTTGTCTTCAAATGAAATATTTTGTGTTAGTTGAGGAAACCTAAGTGGAAAGAATTGAGCTAATTGTTTCAGTCGTTTGAATGGAAATACATCTTCTGTGCAAATATATAGAACATTTTTGCCTAGTCCACCTATGCTTTTAGGTAATTGTACCATTAAAGCCAATTGCAAACAAAATTGGGTTTTGCCAACACTACTCTGCCCTACCAATTCATTTATTCCATTTATACAAAGGCCTCCTCGCATTAAAGTATCAATTGTTGGACACCCTGTTTTTATATGGTCCCAGTCAGGAAGATCAAAAGCTAAAATGGATAACAAAACATGAATGCAAAATACATTTTTAAAACTCATTCTGTAAGACAATTGCCCCTTCTAACAAAGATGTTAGAGCAATTGAAATTTCTAATCAAAGAATGATACTGTTCTTAGCATTGCAGCTTTCCAATATTCAGAAACTTATGTACTTAAAAACGAGGATTTAAGAAATGTGCAATATGGGTCGAAATATCATGTATAATAATTAGTTGAAATAAATCTACATACCTGTAGTAAATTTTTCATTCAATAATATATTTGCAACTTTCGATTTAATTTTTTCTAAATCCGCCAAACATATACCTGTTAAATTACTAATATCTTCAGGAGATTTAAACATTAACATCTTCAAGGAGTCTATAGAAGCTAAAATGTTAAATTAGAATATTTTGATCTTATGAAGAGTAGTAAATCGTACAGCTTACAATTTTCAATGGCCGAGTAAATTTGGCTTGGCAACGCGGCTCTAAGTGTTTCCATGTGGGAATATAAATTTAAAATAGAAAAACAATCAACGCCTAAAATATATTTACTGCTAATTATTCACAACGCAGTAGAAATTTTAAACATTGTATACATACTATGTTCATATCTATAGAGCTGTCATACTTTAACCAATCAACTTCTCTCGTTGTTACCAATTGATGAAAATTAACCGGATTGCACCTATCTTCATTATTATTTTTTCCATACTTTATTAGAAATTTCTCAAAACGAATATTAAATTCAAAATGAGTATAATGATGTATTTATTACGACACATGAAATCGCCGTATTCTCCAAAACCTGCAATGGGTAATAAATAAATTATTATTTACATAAGCACACAAATTAACAAGAAAATATGTTGGAGAGGTTACATTGCAAATTACCTACATCATTTAAACTAAAGGCAGTAGGATTTGATTTAGACAATGATGGTAACTGCTAATTATGCTCAAACCCGGATACGTTGCAATATTTTAATTGTAATATCAATCACCAAAGCATGATACTTAGACTACCACCATATTTTAATATACAAATTTACATTTAGTAAAGTTGAATTTAAACTCATAATTAATTAACTTTAATGTTAAATATTTGTTCCTTGTCTATAACACTCATTATTGAGTTGATTTTGGGACATAAACTGTTTTCTAATTATCTGAAAATCACGGACATTTAATAACACATCAAGTTATCAGTTTCATAATGAAATATATATACTGAGGCCATAATTTCCACTTTACATCACATATGCTTCCGTTGTAATTTGGTAAACGCATCCAATACAAATATTCTTATTTATAGATATGAGTGATGTAAAAATGGACAAGGCAAAAAGATTACTAGTCAACACCTTATTATGAGTTTGAATTTTGTTTGTTATTAATAATGATATTTGAAAACTCTTTATAATTATAGATGTTCTGTTGCGTTTCAATTCATCAGAAGAAAAACCAATGAGTGACCGCATGAAAGATTTCAAGAAAAAGCTGCGTGAAACTACCCCCATCACTGATTTAGGCGTGCAAATGCCAGCCACTCAAAATCGGGAGGAGGAACCATTGGAGTCATGGCCAGATGGCATAAATCCTCATACAGGAGAAATTAATGGCCCAAAAGGTCCAGAGCCTACACGGTACGGAGACTGGGAACGCAAGGGACGTTGTGTCGACTTTTAAATTCAATTTATTTTTTGACTGTTTTGCTTAGTGATATAATTGCAATATAAATAGATTTTTTGTAAATAAGATTCTGTTAAATATTTTTCTATAATTTTCTGCATTCAATTTTGTTCTATAACTTGCTTTATCCACCTAACATAACAGGTAATATCTGTGTAGACACCTGGGAATTGTGGCCTGGCACATCCAATGCCCCAACTTACTATTCCACATAAATAGTAAACATCATTTTTCTTGCATATCAATGGTCCTCCAGAATCCCCCTAGGAATTTAAAAAACCTTAAATATAGTTTTAAATTTTAGCCGTCATACATACTTGACAAGCGTCTTTACCAAGAGCGGCAGCACATATCTGACACTTATTTAAATATTGTGAAAAACCGCTGTCAAGGTACATGTCTCGACATATCCTTTTATCCATAATGGGGAGTGTGACTTGCTGTAAAATATGTGGTGAATCGCCATCTTCACTTAAGCGCCCCCATCCAGATATAATAGCTTTTCCACTGAATAAATCGTTTTCATTTGGCAGACAAATAGGAGCCACTTGATTGTTAGATAAGAATTTCAGTGGTTTTTCGAGTTTCAATAAGGCTATGTCATTTGCAAAAGTTGTGGTATTGAAGCCTATGGTGTAGATATGCGATACTCGACGTCTTTGCTCACCTCCTTCTCTAAGGTAGAGATCATGGTCTCCTGCAACTACAGAGAGGGCTCTTGAAGCTATGTCACTAACACAATGGCCTGCAGTGGCTACCCAGGAGCTTTCAATGACTGTGCCTCCACAAATGTGACGCAAAGACATCCCTGTTTGTAATTGCAATGAAACTTGCCAAGGAAATTCAGATCTAGAAGCACCAACTCCTCCTACCACTTTACCCATGAAAGTGGCTCCTCTTCTACCGCATGGCACATTTTCATACAGTTTTCCATCGTCTATTAGGACTGATGGAGACAGGATGTCATCAACACTAATGTAAATGGGCTTAGTAATTTCGAATAGGTGAGATAAAATGTCTATAAATTTAAAATTATAAAAAAACTAAAGATATTAAAGAACTGAATGCAAGTTGGTTTTTCTCAAGACAGCTTACCCTCTTTTTGGGCAGATACATTTAAAAGTAAATACTTTAAATTGATTAACAGAAAGACAGTGTAAAAGAGAAACATTTTTAACATAACTGAAGTAAATCCAATGAAACATGACTTTTAAGCTGTTTTTTGTACTAATTATAAATAAATTATTATTATCTAAATTGTTTTTAGTTTTGAATATTAAGTGGTGAAGAAAAGGAGCTAATTATGATTTAATGATTTTTTTGTTATAATTGCTTTCTGAAAAACAAAGAATCATTGATGTTTTTGTTTTATTTCATTTATTGAAGAATAAAATCCCAAATAAAATTAAAAAAATCGAAAGTATAGGTAATCGGCCAACTCAGGCGAATGAAATTTTAAAAAAAAGTCGATAAAATGTTTGTTTTTATTATTTTTATTCAATGTAGCTGCAGGTATAAGCTACAGACTGTATATAGGGGATTTCTGGAAGTTCAATAAAATATTGGTTGAAAATAGGCCTTAAGCTACGTGTAAATAAAGGCAAGCGCATGTACGCCATTTTATTGTTTGACTGCATCAGTGATCCAAACTCGGCTTCACAATCGACCAGTGGAAGAATCCATCTTTGCCATTTGCTTTTGAAGTTTGTTCGCTTTTTGTTGTGTTTACATTCGTCCGATGATGGAAGTGAAAAGCGAATTTGATATTAATAAAATTTGTCGGGCCTGTCTTACGGAAAAAGGAGAAATGAGGTCTGTTTTCATGGCTGATGAATCAATTGGTCAACAAATTCGTCTAGCTGAAATGATAATGGGATTCTCTAGCATACAGGTTATAATAACTACTCACATTTTTTGCGTTATCACTTTAATGTTTATTTATTTATTTAAATTATTTTGTAAAATTCTTTATCAAAGCTACACAAGGCTCATCTTTTCGAGATGTTTTGCCTTGTGGCTGATGGTTGGAAAATGCTTAATAATTATTTAGTGGTTAGGCGAAACACAATATCTGGAATCTCAATACTTTAAAATTAATATTTATATAAATTAAAGTATAAATTTGGTTTCTGTGATGAGGAAGATGTGTCCAATGTATACCTTAACTGTTGAGTTGATTTCGGGCTCTTCTATGATAAATTCAAGCCATTCTTTCACTATCTAATTTAGCAAAATTAAAATATATTTACCATATATCATGTTTACATGCTTTGCCTAATTTCTAATAACTGATGGTTCAAGTAACAATACTTGAACATACATACAAATGTACATATTTTTCACAATTAATTTTAATGTACCATTGAATTTGATTAATTTCTCTACTTAACATTGTGATAGCCATACTATTTAAAGAATTAACTATTGAATTCATTTCTAAACTCTAAAGGCCAGTTTCATTAAATTACACTTAGAAAACACAATGCAAGCAGCTAAGAAAAAAAATTACTAATTATTTGATGAAAAAAACCATAAGAGAAAACAGGGAGTGACTAAGACATTACATTATATATATTTCTTTTGATATATTATAATTTTTTCATATCATTTCTCTGTGTGAAAATATATCAAAATGAGCTTAATGCTTATTTATTTTAATTATTTTGAAGAATTCTTTATCAAAACTTGAGAAAGCTCATCTTTTCGAGATTTGAAAATGCACAATAATTATTTATGATTAGGCGGAAAACTACCTAAAGAAATCTAATATTTTAAAATTCATTGTTTCTCGTTGTTAAAATCTTGACTTTTACCGACAAACGATTGCAAATTAACGATATGCATTAAAAATGGAACATGCTTAAAATGTGGAAAATATAATCTGTTGTCAGTTTAGGACTTTATAATGTTTTGTAATTAGGGTTTTAAGTGTGTTTATACCTTGATGAACCAGGACTCCCTGAGAGATGAGTAACCTTATTAGATGCTTGAAGCTTATTTAGTGCTTGATATATATAGAAAATTTTAAATTCATAGTAATACAGCTGTCACAGACTATAAATTAAACCATCGTGTCAAGCTATACAAATAAAGCTTTACTTACAATTTTCAATTTTATTCAACAGCCACTTGGTACAAAATGTTCAGATTATCATTTTCATGGCGCTAATGAAGCTAATTTTCAACAGTTTTAAAGGTTTGCACAAAAGCACAATTTAATAGCTTTATCGAAGTCACTACTTTACTTGAATAAATCTGAAAACTGCTTAGGTAATAGCCATGGGCTAAATTTCATCTCTATTTCTCAAACCAACTGGACAATATATGCTATATACACCATTAAAAAAAGGTCAAAACAAACTAAAGAGCCCTTAAACATTAAGATTGTTGAAAAATCACAAGATAGAATTTCTTATGATTGTAATTATTATCTACTATTTATTTTACTACATATAGTAAAGAGGAATGTAAAAAAGTTTGATATTTTTGAATTGCGCTTTTAGAATTTCATTCAATTCATATCATATTACAAATGACGTATATTCAACTTTAATGTTAATATCATGATTGCAGATTGAAAATGGTGATGGCTTACCATCTTTAATTTGTATACAATGTGTTCATCAAGTAAATTCAGCTTATTCTTTTAAACAACTTTGTGAACAATCGGACACAAACTTACGCCAGTATCTAGGAAAACCGTTGAATCCCAAACCATGCATTAAAGAAGATGATTCCCACCAAAGCAATGAAATTTATCCTCCTCATTTACTACTAGACAATTTTGGCTTAGATGATTCTTCGGATAACAGTGATGATGATGATTTCAAGCAGGATTTTGGCCTGTTAGAGACATCAGCAGACCCTAACGACGAGAAAGCAATTGCACAAAGACAGCTACTTAAAGCAGCTAAAATGCAAAAAAGTAAAATGTCAAAAAAGAAATTGCTAGCTAAAAATGGCGGAAATGGAATGCTTAATTCTAAGAAAATGAAGCGCAACACAAACCAATGCAATGTGTGTAAAAAAACATTTATTAATTTAAAATCGTTCAGAAAACACTTGAGAACACACATAGAAGACCGCCCTTACAAATGTAAATTGTGCCCGAGAGGCTTCACAGAAGAAAATTATTTAAATAACCATATGAGAACGCACATTCCCGATGAGCAAAAGCCACATGAATGCAAAATTTGCAAGAAAAGATTTATACATCAGACTTTATTGAATAAACATATGCTGAAACATAGCGGCGAAAAACCATTTGTTTGTAAAGTAAGTTTCATCTTAATTAATATTGTTAATATACTGTAATTTTTAAATTTATAAAATTCATTTTGTCAGATTTGCAATAAAGGGTGCTACGCAGAAAACAGTTTACTAAAGCACATGAAAATCCATGAGAAGAAAGAAGGAGATCCTGCATTACTAAAGCATATGTGCGATTATTGTAAAAGTGAATTTCCTGATGCACAAACTTTAGCCGTCCATATTAAGCAGCACACTGGTGACCGTCCATTTCTATGCAATATGTGTGGGAAATGTTTTCCACAACGCTTTAATCTTGAACTGCATCTCAGAACACATACAGGTTTGTATATTTTTTAACATATATAAAAAACATTCTCTAAAAATCCTGCTGAAGTGTATTTTCATTAAACTTTGTAAATTTCATTTCTTCAGCAATAATTCATAATTTCCTTAGTTTTAATTGTTTACCCTTTGAACGTATCATGAAAACTGTTTTAAAATGGCAGAATCATGTGCTAGTAAAGCTACTTCTGTAATTAACTAGAATAATGTGAAATAATAGCAAGCTTTTTCTCATATATATGAACAGTACCATAAATCATAAGCTATTTTAAATTTAGGTGAACGACCGTTTACATGTGAAGTTTGTAAAAATGGATATGTTTCAAAGGCAAGTTTAAAGATTCATATGAGAACTCATACAAATGAAAGGCCATTTGTGTGTGATTTTTGTGGAAAAGCCTTCAGGCAGTCAGGAGATTTAACAAGTCATAAAAGGCTCCATGGAACTGAGAAACCAATAGAGTGTTCAGTTTGTCAGAAAAGGTAAGCTGTGCTTAATTAGAATGTATTGCGAAAACAATGTTTAAACTTTTCAGATTTACTACAGTAATGAAGCTAAAATATCATATGCGAAACCATACAGGCGAGCGCCCTTATGTTTGTACAGTTTGTGGCAGAGGATTTACTGTAAACACTATATTACTTAGGCACATGCGCGTCCATTCTGGAGAACGGCCATATGTTTGTGTTACCTGTGGAAAAGCATTTTCACAGTCCAGTACTCTCAATACTCATATGAAAGTAAGGTTGCAAAATACACATCTTGTTTTTAATACCATTAAATAGATTTCATTGAAATCATTTCTATTGTATTTATTTTCATTAATGTTCAATAATTTATATGTGAGGGATTTTAACTTTTTATTTTACAAAGAAATATTTTTTAAGGTTCATGCTCCATCACCGAAGTATCATACTCAAGAAACACAGCCACAAAGAATGCCCAAGTTTCATCAACAAACTGATAAAAACCTTTTCCATCAGCAGCAGCAACAGCAACAACAACCACAACCAGATCAAACTAACCGTCTTTTGCAACCAGATAATCGGATGATGCAGCAAGCTGAGCAGAAGATGATGCAACAGGATGCAAGTCGAATGTTTACTAATGATCAAACAAGAATGTTAACAGACAACTCCCATCTTCTAACAGACAACCGCGGCATGTTAAATGACAACAATCGACTTTTAACTAACGATGGCACCAGGCTTCTTGTCAATGTTGCTGAACCTCCACGATTATTAGTGAATGATAATACAAGACTCATAAATGACAATCGGCTTTTAACTCAAAATTTAGGAAATGTGAATGATAATACAAGGCTCTTGCAAACGACAAACGATAATGCGCGACATCTTGCTGTGATAGAAAGCTCTAGACTATTAGCAGATAAATATTTAGCAAACTACGATCCTTATCATCGAGGTCATTTATAAAACTACAACTTTCAAGTAGGGTAAAACTTATTTCTCAAACAACTTAATGAAAGACTTATTCTATTTTATAAAATATCAAAGTTGTATTCATTTTTATATTCATTGATCCATTCTTTAAATGTTCGCCATAAATTAATAATAATAATTTATTCTATTATTAGATATTTTTTTAGATAAAAAATTTCTAAGATATCTACTTAAAGTGAGGTTCCGCGAATAATTAGGAAAATAATCCACAGTAACCTTAGCGATTTCTCGATTGAGGTTAGTGGTTTTGCTTGTTCATCTTCTTTTAATTTAGGATTTATCATTTCTCAGCAATGTAGTTATTTAAATTATAATAGTGTGGTGTTGTCTGGTGACAGTGACCACACTTTGGTAAATGTATAGTTTACATACCTATATTTAAGACCACTCTGCGCATGTACGCGAGTAGTGTCATTTCATCACACGGATAAGCAGAGTTGCCATATCAACTCATGACGCTTTATATATACATATAAAAAATAATTTGAAACGATATTCACATAAATGTGTCTTGAAATGACCATACCCTACTCTGATGACCTGATCTGCACGCCGTAATTTTTTATGTAAGTGTTTGCCCTAAAAATTACGGCACGCAAATCAGGTCATCAGGGTAGGGTATGGTCATTTCAAGACACGTTTATATGATTATCGTTTCAAATTATTGTTTATATGTATATATAAAAGGTCATGAGTTGATATGGCAACTCTGCTTATCCGTTTGATAAAATGACACTACTACCTGCGCAGAGCGGTCTTAAAAATAGGTATGTAAACTATACATTTCCCCACACTTTTATAATTTAGAAATTGTGGTTCACAATACCAATCACGTATTTACATTTAATTTTTATGTCAAAGTTTAATGGGATTCCAATAGGCTTCAAGATAAATTAAACTGTTTCTTTTGTGGTTATGAACCATACGGTATTTAGTTCAAGCTACTTCAGTTACTCTTGTGATAAATTTTACTATTAACTGTAAAGAGTTAATTACCATTTACAAGAACCTCCTTTAAATAAAAGTATTATTAATACGCTTCCATAATTTTTAAGTTAATTATTACCTAACTTCAACTAGTTTATTGGACTTTTCTTGGAATTGTTAGAACTGTAGCAAATTTAAAAAGATATTAATATGCATGTGATCTATATTTATTTATAAATTGAAATAGTTTTAAAACTATAAAATACATAATAATCTGCAATAATATTTATAATATTTGCATAAGGATCGACTGAAGTTTAATTTATGTATAAGATTAAAGTAAGAACTATTTTTGTATTTAATTAAGAATTACTGTAATTATCCCTTTTCCGATTTTCAAGAGTATTCCTATTTATATTCCATTTTTAGCTCAGTAGTTAGTACGTAGTTAGTTTAAATGTTTTATATTCTGTGTATGTGAAAATAAATTTGTTTTGTACAACTACGGCTTGTATTTTTGAATTTCCCGCTCTAATCGATAACTTATCAACGCGATACGATTGCGCGACTTGTCTCTTTTCAATGCGTTCAAGCCTGGCAACATACTTCGTGTCTTTCTTCGAAGGCCATATTGTTAGATGCAGAAATCAGACGTACGTTTCCTTGGTATTTATTAGGCGACGTTTGTGTTTTATGATTTTGTGAAAAATGGATTTGAGTGTCTATTTATCGGCCCCATTGCAGTTGGATAAGATTTGTAGGGCGTGCTTGGCCGAAAAAGGGGATATGAGGCCTCTATTCGGGGCTTGCCTTGACGAAATGCTCACATCTTTCGCGACAATTCAGGTAATTTTATTTTATAGTAGGCTTCCCTGATGTTTGCCTTCTCTTTCTAACGCATCCGATTAGCCATAATTCGGAAAGAGATAGAATGGTTTCGTAGTTATCGATTCTATATTTGGACTAGGATACGAAATTTAAAATTCATTTGACAGACGTCATGTTGGTTACTTTTATTTATGTTAAATGTTTCAAAACATTTTAAAACTAGAAACATTCGTTCAAATGGCTTCTAGAAAATTTTAAATTATACATTTAGCGTTTACCATGCATAACAGGAAAGATAACAAAATTCAGTTATTTATACAACAAAATGGACATCTTTTATTTACAAACTGTTCTAGAACAACAATTTGACGACCAATTTAATATTTTAATATTGAGCATTGATTTTTAATCTAAAGATTAAATATTGCTACTTGGTGCACAGTTGCACATATTTTTCTGGTGAAATCACGAATCAATACAGTATCTTAAAAAGATCTGAAAAAAATATTTTTTTATATTATACTTGCATGGCAATACTGATTTAATAACAAAAACCCTTTCTAACATAAGTACAAGGAAAGAATAAGTTATAAAGTAATATATGAATAGAAATTCAATAACAGCTTTTTGTTCTATATAAATTCAATACGGCTATATATAAACTAGAACTATAGAAAATTAAAATAATAGAATAGAATAGATAAAAGAATTACATGTTCATTATTTATACATGTATTACATATTTTTTCCGAATTATTCAAAAATGATCTAGCATCAATAGTAGGTGCAGAAGTAAGCCAGTGCTACATAATTAAATATAAAAAAAATGGTGTAACGATAAGCAAATATGCAATCATATATTAGAGAATTTAGATTAAATAATATTTCCAGTAATCCATTATCTGTACGAATTCAATTATTATCCCTTAGGTACAAGAAAGTGATGGCTTACCAAACCATATGTGTGTGCAATGTGTTGATAATAGAATTACATGTTCGTTATTTATACATGTATTACATATTTTTTCCGAATTATTCAAAAATGATCTAGCATCAATAGTAGGTGCAGAAGTAAGCCAGTGCTACATAATTAAATATAAAAAAAAATGGTGTAACGATAAGCAAATATGCAATCATATATTAGAGAATTTAGATTAAATAATATTTCCAGTAATCACTTATCTGTACGAATTCAATTATTATCCCTTAGGTACAAGAAGGTGATGGCTTACCAAACCATATGTGTGTGCAATGTGTTCTGCAATGCAGTAGAGCATATACTTTTAAGCAGCAATGTGAAAAATCTGATAATATTCTTCGTCAATACATGAGTCCCGAGTTTCAGGAGCAATTGTCACAAGCTCTCCAAGAACAAGAACAAAAGCATCAAATTATTGTAACAACTGAAGAATTGCAATTTGCCGATAATATTACATCTGTAGTTATGGAAGATGAGCTTCCATCAGAATTTGTTAATGTGACCTACGCAGAAGAAGAAGCGTGTGATCTGGAAGAAAAACCCGAGTTTTACAATATGGATGCTGCACAAGAGATGTTACATGACAATGTGATCATCCAAACTGATGGTACAAAGGATAAGAAAAATAAACATCAATGTCCTAAATGTGAAGAATCATTTTTACTTAAAGTAGACTTAAAAGTTCACATGATGGTGCATCCAAAGGAATTAGATCATGTCTGCCATGTTTGCAACAAAGGATTTGCTGAAGCCCGAATACTAAAAAGGCATTTGAAAATTCATTTAGACAAAAAACCCCATCAGTGTGACCAGTGTGATATGTCTTTTGCCGAAAGTTCGAATTTAAGCAAACATAAAAAGAAGCATACAGGAGAGCTGCGAAATATTAAAGGGAAACCTCATTTGTGTTCAGTTTGTGGTAGAGCTTTCAAATGGGCATCAAGTTTATCAAAACATATGAAATATCACACGGGGAATAAATTATTGACATGTGAATATTGTAATAAACAATATGTGGAAGCACGAAGTCTACGGATCCATATTCGTAGCCATACAGGAGAACGTCCTCATGTTTGTAAAATATGTGAGAAAAGTTTTACACAGTTATGTAATTTGGAAAAACATATGCGAGTCCATACAGGTAAACACTTCAAGTTATTTCTAACTTAAACAATTGATTTGTCCTTAAACACATTTTTGAGATTATTTCCTAATAAAGGAAAGCTTTTTATCCTTTTTCATTTGGACCCAGATGAATCTTATTTAAACCAGGTTATCCTGAATAAGCAATAGTTTGCATGGCATTTATCATTTTTCATGCTTTGAAAAAATATTAAGTAAAGTACTTCTTACAAAAAGATATGTAAACCATTTACAAAATATGTACTGACAGAAGTACAAATTTATTACATTTCAGTGTATTATGTACTTTATAATTTAAAACAGAAAGTATAATTTAGTTGAATATCTAACAGGAACATTTAAATTAAATTATTGGTATTTTTGTAGGAGAAAAGCCATATAATTGTCCTGTTTGTGGGAAAGGATTTACACAGTCGGGATATGTTGGAATTCATCTCAGGACACATACTGGCGAACGACCTTATGTTTGCAATACTTGTGGAAAGGTATGCATTGTCTTCAGTGTTACTGTTGAAATGGAAACAATTTTTCTTTCATTTATTTAATAAGTTATGAGTAGTTGACATATTATTATACCATTGAAGTTATGAAAATAACTTTCACCAATTTTCAATTTTACTTGCTACTAAACTTTGAACCTAGGCTTAGCAGAGCAAGAATGATAATATAATAAATTAAATTATAGTGAAAAAATTAAGGAATATAAAATTAATTGTCATGATTAAGTTATAGCTTGATAGGTTTACGTTCTTTATTTTTTATTGGCATTAAGCCCAAACACTGCGGCATGCAATAAGAATTAAACATAGAAGAGTGGGTACAGAAATACCTAAAATAGAGAGAAAAAAAAACAAGTAGAAACAGAAGCATCTTTCTGATATACAAAAGTTGAAGAAAATATAATGAAGAAGAAAGTATAGAAAGATTAACAGTTCAACCAGCAGAATTTGTGTAACAAGGAACACCAGCTATCAAAAAAAGTAATTAACATTAAAAAATAGAAAAAAAGGACTTCAACAAAGATGACAATAATGGGTGATGGGAAGGAAAAGCAAGAGGAAGGTATTGTTAGACACTATAAATGTATGAACTCTAAATATGGGAGAAGTTTATAAAAAAAATTTATGAAAATTAAAACATAAGATCGATGTAGTTGCTGTGCAAAAAACTAAACAAATTGGTACAGAGATAATGCAAGTGAAAGACTATATTTGATTTAACAGTAAAGGAAAAGATAGGAGCTTTCTCCTCTAACTAGAGTAGACTTTCTATTAAGTAGTGTTTAATTCTATTATCGAGAGATTGTGATATTTGAAAATAAGGGGGTGCTAACAAATAATTATAATCAAATATATTCATGCTCCTATTGAGAAAGCAGATGCATCATCCAAAGAAGATTTTTACATGCAATTAGTAGATGAGAACATCCCACAATATAATTTTACACTGAAAAATAAAACGACTCGTAAAGTTACTAAGCCTCACCATGGCATCAGTCGAATAAGAGGGTGAGAATCACCCGTTCACCCCTTATATAACCAACCAGGCTGCAACTCACACCAGTGCAGCCTTTACCAACTACTGTCTGGGGACCCTAAATCCGTTTCTCTAGGCGACGATTAGCCCTGCGTGCGCCTCTCCAGCTTCCTGTGCGTGCGCCTCTCCAGCTTCCTGACGGAAGTTCACGTAACAATAATATGAAGATAATAATGATAAACACATAAATAGAAGTAGACCATCGAGAAGCACATAGAGAAAATGGTAAACTAGTTTTGCTTTACAGAGAATAATATCCATCATGAGTACACTCTTTCAGAGAAAGGATATCTATAAGGTCACATGGATAGGCTCAGATTGTAGATGCACAAATCAAATAGAGTATGTAACAATAAACAGGAAGGATAAGTTATGTATGACCAAGATTAGAACATAAAGAGGATTAGATGTATTTCCTAGCAGGACTTACAATTAGTTAAAATTGGCTAATACCAACAGCAAGAACTAAAAGGACAAGCAACAAAAAGTGAAAAGGATACAAAATCCAGAAGATAAGATTATATACAAAAAGACAATAGGGAAAAATCCTATTTAATTTGGCAATAGAAAAATATTAAGAAACACTCAAATAAATATAGAACATTCCTAATCCATTATAAATGACATAAATGTTTAACATATATAGGCAATGATATAATGAGATCAAAATGTTAACTTGAAAGGGTAACAAACTTTATAGAGAAAGCAGCAATAGGTATATAATATGGCTGAATGAAAACAACTCTCTAAAGATTAAACTTAACGAAGTTAAGACTTTTACGTTTTCTAGAGGTAGTTTGATTCATGAATTTCAGTATTATAGCTACCAGATATCCAAATACGACAGAAGAATACAAGCAAAAATGGTGGCAGCAAATAAATGTGCATTTGTGGTAAATATTTTGTTAAAGTCAAAAATAGTATCAAAAGTAGTGAAAATGAGAATGTACAAAACGATAATTAGAACAAAAGTGGCTTATGCTTAGAAAAATTTAAGTGCCCTAACACCAATAGCAAGAACAAAAAGAGCAAGCAATAAAAGCTGACAAAAGGATTGGAGAGAAGGCAACCAACTAAGTGAAGAACCTATATAACGAGCCAAATGTAATAGATGTATTGAAAAAAGTTGGGATGGATAAGTCAAGTGGGAAGAATAAAACAAAAAATTGACTAAGGCAATACTTGAATGTACTGTAGAAGGGAAATAAAAGCCCTGGCAGCAATGGACGAAAGAACTAGAAGAAAAAAGAAGAAAGCCAAATGGAAACAAAAAACAAACAAGGAGGTGATGGCAAAAACACGCCATAGGCCAACTGGACATGTAGAGCTACACTAGTATTTATAAAAAAATTTGTAGCATTTTTAATAATTACTTTACACACAAATATGTATGTTTTATTGCGTATTTTATTTGTTTGATGGATTTTTTATTTACAAATAATTAATGTAAAAATAAACGTCACTGCGGCTTCAATTATGAAACGAAACTGTAAAGAATAGTAGTGAATAAATCATCACCATATACAGTTATTTCGATAGGTTTGATAGATTGTAGGGCATGGCCTCTTAATTTTTCAATATAATTTATATA
>JAWQRO010000016.1:0-82797 GCA_033557835.1 Helochares maculicollis
GACTTCTTTTTGTTCCCTAGACTAAAAGTTGCGCTCGGAGGACAGAGATTTTCATGTAATGCGGATGCAATTACGTTTGTTAATAACTTTTTTATGGAGAAGGACGCTAAGTATTATTTGGACGGGTGGGAGAGGTGGGAGCATCGCTGGGAAAAGTGATTAGATGTAAAAGGAGATTATATAGAAAACTAAAAATGAATTTGAAAAAAAAACTACTTGTTTTATTGTTAGGTCGGAAACTTTTCAGACAACCCTCGTATATTTAACTAAACAATAAGTTCATTAAGAATATTCAATTCTTTTTCAGTGCATAAATAAAGTTGCCGTTTGAAAATATCAATTTTGTTTTTCTTGCTACACTACTTGCTTTTTGATGTACCTTATTAATATTAATAATAATTGATATTAACTTAGTTAAAAAACTAAATTAGAAGACTAAGACAATATCGACCAATTTATTAATTTTAAGGTGCCAGAAATGTTATGTTAATAAAAGAATCGAAATACGGAATTAAATGATTTTTCGAATATATTATGTAGTATTGATTTTGGGAAAACGAAGACTAAATAGTGGAAATATCTCATAGCAGGTTAAGATACAAAACTTATATATTTACGCCCCAGTTCGACTATTCATTTCTGACAAAACTTTTCTGACTTCATAGCTATATCTTCAACGCTTTTATTGCCGCCATTATAGCTGTATGATTAAAGTGTAGCAAATTTTCGATAGAAAACAAATAATACCCCACACACGCATTTGATAGATCTATTTGGTGCCGTGTCACATTGTCATGTCAATCAAAGAGAGGATTTCTGCTTGATGGGATACCGGATCATCCATGTATTACGTCAAAGAGGGTGAGGCTTCTGTATTCTATTTGTAACGGAGAGCATATAGAGAAGCCAAGAGAGAAATAGGTGGCATATAACATTCGAAACTCGTTTATCTGATGCGAGATCCTATGATACATCTGTTGCCGACGCGACAGGACTTAGACGGCGACGAAGGCAACGTCGGTGCGGTAGAGGCAATGTCAATGCGACGCGACCTTCCGTTTACATCTTTCCAAATTTAATTTTCCCATTTGAATACATTTTATTGACATATCACCTGTCTAATGCATTCCTCCATCCCCCAAGCTAACATAAGCGAAATGTGAACATATTTTCTATCATATTTCAATATACATAGCCTGATTCTCGATATATATTCATGGATTTTCTTGAGCAATATTCTAAAATTGTTCGTACCTAATAAAATTTAAACACTCTGAATTTTGTACACATACATAATACACTCGCTTCAATCTTACTTTTTTCTTTCAGTTTAAACAAAACATATGATTGATAAAATAAACGCCCTTTAAATGAAAATAGTTGGTTTTTTATTCTATGTAAAATTAAACTATTTTATTTTCGACGATTTTCCGTAATCATAATACACTTTTATACCAATAATATGCAGTGACCGCGGTAATTGAAGTTTTATATGAAACACATAATATATGTCAATTTGATTTTATTGTTGCAAGCTGATTATCGCTTGATTAAAATTGCATGCGAAGAGAAACGTTGAGAAGATAATTGAAATAAGCTACGTCCAGTACGAATTAAATATCTGTCATTTTTTATTTCAGAGATCGTAACGGGTCACCGAAGCGACGGCATTACAATAAAACTGTCCTACAAGAATCTCATTCAGAAACTGTTAAACGTAAGTACTGATTATCTATGTTACCGATCATCTTTTGTCTTTCGCTTTTCTTTCACTTCCTAAATACAAAAGAAATAGTCGTGGAGATATTACGGTATTCCAAACCCACCTTCAGCAAAACATATCTAATTTTCAATGCGAAGAGATGATTTGGCGTTTTGGCATGCTTTCCACTTTTTGTTTGCATTCTAACGGTTTATTACTAATTCGTTAACAATCATTTAAGGCGACAAATTATACAGGTTGAACAAGCTTAAATAAAATAGCATAAAAAATATACCAAAATGTGACAAAATGTAGACACAATTAATCATAATGACCTAAAATTTCTACAATATCAAACAAATTGAAATTTAGGAACGGAATGAATAATAAAGTAAAAAATTGCAGTTAAACTAAAAAAACATATTAGTGTAAAAGAAAGAAACGTTGAGTATGAGGTGAAACAAAAACAATCAGTGTGTTCACCTTTGTAATTTAATGCATGTAATATATATTTTTCCGGACCATTAGTATTCTGTTCCGTTCGTAGCCGGTGAAGACAGGAGAGGCTGCCATAGAGAGAAAGAGATGTGGGGCCGGAGCGGCACCTCTCGAAATTCAATTTCAATCGTATCGAACGTGTTGAGGTAGCAAAATATGTTAGCCAACCTGTGTACGTGACATGTAAATGCGTCAATTGCATTCGGGCCATAGGTATTTTTCACCTGAACGGCAACTCCGTAGTTGGAAATAAAATTACGGTCCCGTCAAACTCGTCGAAGAGTTTTCAATTTTATTCTTGACATGTTGTTGTTTTAGCCTCTTTGTTGTAAAACATGTAAAAATAAGCAGAATAAAGGCAGTAACTCACTTTCCTCACTTTTCTTTTTTTAAATTTTTGTTTCCTCGACGTATCATAAACAATCATCCTGGAGACTCAACAAATTTTAAATATTGTTAAATAAATTAACGGATTTTGTTATACCGTTTTTTATGTCTGCATATAAGCAATATTTGGTCAAAATGCGACACTCCGAATAATAATTCAAGTTAAAATTTGTTGGATGTTTACTAGTTTGTACAGAACAATTTTATTTAAGCTTTTAGTAAAGACCATACAAAAGTTGTAGAAACGAAGTTTTAATTTCTTTAAACCAAAGCTAAATTTTGAAAATATTATTTAAATGATGTCAAATTTGTGGCGGAAAATAGCAAACTTAAGTACCCTTAAGCATTTTTTGTTACCAAAATTTTTAGAAGCATGCATGATAATATATATATATATATATAAAATTAATTAATGTATTTTACTTCTGACGATGCCTTGCTTCTTATTAAAATTAAGCGAAACTGTAAAGCTAAATAAACATCTATAGCTACTAAATAGCCTTTAAATCATAAAATGTTTTTTCCAAAAACATTGATTAAATTTTATTTATTTTGATAGAACACAATTTTTTTGAAAAATTTCAAAACTTGAAATCAATACTATCATACTATATATGCTAGATAATTCTTATAGTGTATCGTTTTTAGTTAGGTTTCAAACTAAAGCGTGGCATATCTGCTACTTTTATTAGTACATAATACAATGAGAAATATAAATATTTGTCCTATCGTAATATATATCCTCTTTCTTTACTAAGTTTCGAAACCTAATGAGGTGACAGATTTAAGAAATTTGAAGTATTAGGAGACAG
Organism: Helochares maculicollis; assembly: GCA_033557835.1. NCBI lineage: Eukaryota > Metazoa > Arthropoda > Insecta > Coleoptera > Hydrophilidae > Helochares > Helochares maculicollis. The sequence goes on from JAWQRO010000016.1 coordinate 3,400, forward strand.
TGGAAGATATCTGTTATAATTATTAACTATACGCCCATATTTATTAAAGAATTCGATGAAACAATTTTGTCAGATACTGGCAACCATTATAAATTGGATGGTGCAAGTTTTCTTTATGCCTTAATTAGGCATGATAATCTTTATTTGCTGAGAATAATTGGCACGCAGCTTTAGATTGTGCTAGTTTTATATAATTAATAAAAAAAGTTAATTCATCTAAAGAAAGCCCTTGCAAAAATATTTTCTGGACCAACTTTTTTATGCTAAAAGTTAATATTCGTAATAGAAGGTGAATTATCTAATTTGTAGTTATCATTGCTCTAAGTGAAAATAGCAATAATTATCATTGAAAAGGGTATTTTTCAGTTTGATTTCTAATGAATCGTCAACGCAAATAAACAAAGACTCTTCGTTAACAATCAAGTAAATTCTAAAATTAACAAAAACGAACTTGCAGGCAATTGCTCCAGTTTATTAATTCTTATAAGCTTTGTTTAAGGTATTCAGCGCAAAGTATGATAGGTTTAACAGTTCTTTGAAATATGGAGTAAAACTTTTAACCTTGAGCATCCACAAATTATATATGTGAAATCTGTTACATTTTTATTAGTCTTATTTACAGTTAACGGATGCTTTTTTCAATGATTTACTTCTAATTTGCGTTTTATATCATTAGTCAGGGTGAATGTAATTCGTTTTTACTATGTAATCGAAATAATTATTGTTAACTCTTAACTTTTTAAAATTATCAAACTATTGTTCTTTCCAGGATCTAGTTTTTCTACTCTTACAATCACCTCATCAACGAATTCAGATCCATCCGAACCTAACAACGACAACAGCCCTGAAGCAACGAAAATCAACGGTGAAACCAAAGAAAAAGGTATATCGTAAAAGAGCCAATGCTCAATTATAAGGCTATGATATATATTAATAGCAAGCTTCAACAGTATATTAATAGTTTCATTTTGTCTTGCATGCAATTTACTATATTGTTTTTAATAGGAAAGTTATTTTATCAAAACAAACTACATAAGCATGCATTTTACAATATTGGTGGAATTTTTGTATGCTTTAAGTATTTTTTTCACAAGAAGTTAAACGTAAAAGCTCATATTGTAGTAAAACTAATACAAAAGTCTAAATATAGTTCTGTGTGTGTCAAACGCAATTGTTTAGAAAATTCAAAAGTACTTGTAGGAGAAGGGTATTATGTACTATATATAAAACGAAAATTCAAAAACAAAAAAACTTGGGTGTTCTTGTATTGCGACCTCAATCGTATGAATTGGAGACACCTCCATTCCAAGCAGGTCGTCACCAATAGGTAGATCTTTTTTATTCGAAACAATGGCGCAGTGCCCTGAATTGATTCAAGACCACGTTCGTGTATGCATTTGACAAAAGGATTGTCTTCAAGGCGTGCCAGACGAATCAGTTCCGCAAGAATCGCGTCAAACATTAAAGAACTCCATTATTACACAGACACACCATTAATGCTTAATCCATTGTGCGTGCCAACTCTTCTCCGGCGATACTCACAAATCGATTCCTTCTTAATCCTAGTGGACTTAAGTGCAAACGAAATCAAAATACGAAAAATATGAAGCTGCCTTGGCTGAAGTGCGTCGAGCAAAATAACACTTTGCCCCGTGTAAATGTACTGCAAGACAACACGAGGCCGAATGGTAAAAAGCTGTGGCCAATTACGTTCAGTGTTTTAACGAAAGTCCGGTGGAGAAGGTGGAAATTCCTCAAAAGGAGAAAGGATAAGCCCGGCAGGATTTTTCGTGGTACGTTTAATTTCACTCCAAATTCAAAGCGCACAAAGCTTCAAGCGTAGTTAGTCGAGAGCAAATTGGCTTTTCGTTAAATAATAACTGAATACGCTATTAAATCTCGACGAGGTAATAAATTTGGGTATTTAGCATCAAAACAAATTAATTCCCTATAGAATTCGGAATTAGTGAGCTGTTCCTAATTGTTCACGGCTTTCCTTTGCAAATTCAATTTTCAAACCGACCGCATTAACTATCTATTGCGTTTAACTGTTCATTAAGTTACTATTCACAATCAAAACTATTACACATGCACAGGCATGTACTTCGTAACTTAAGGGCCCTCCGTGAATCACAGAGCGAGTTGAAATCATTATATGCGCCTGAATATTGCCATCAGTTTTAAGCGCTGATATGCAAGATTTATGCCAGAAAATGTTGGATTAGATTAGATTCATCACGTAAATTGCCTGCTATTAATTATTTTGCATTGGTAGCGCCATTTCTGTGATTTGATTTAATAGATACCAATTCTGATAGTTGGTTAGTCGATCATCCAGCTCTCTTTCATTGTTACATCCTGACAATGAGATACCGGTAATTGCTGACGGAATATTTTTTAAATAACACTTGCATAATAGTAAAAAGGAGCTACGGTTGATTTTACGCTAATCAAATCATGCATTGGTGTAAGGGAAATCCACATTAATTTTTAATTAATTTACCTGAAACGTGAGTTATTTGGAGGCGTAATACGCAAGGATACGGAATTTTTAATTCGCGTTACGCCGGGTCGACCCGAATTAAAAAGATTTATTACACAGCGTATATTCCGGAATATTCTCAAATATTAGTTCCGATAATAAACAAGATTTAAAATTAGGTGCCCTGCTTCAAGTAGTGTTTAAAATTAATAACTGAACTTGTGCCAGTTATTCTACATACAAATTATATAATTACTTCGGCTTGTTATTTACATTTTATACTTCACATTTCTAATGATGTTTATTTGTTAGGTGTTCAATCGTGCGGTGGTTTAGATATTTTATTGCGGCTTATATTGTAGTTAGTAGAATTCAATCTAGGGATATAGACATTGTCTAACGTGTTTTTTTTAAGTGAACTAATAATAATAAGTCAATATCAAAGTTATTTCATACTTTTCAATAAATAGTCTAGTCGTATTGAAAAAAATATATACCTGACCGTTTAGATAAACTTTTTACAAGACAGAAAAAGTGCTAATTAAACTGTAATCATTGCATGCATTATACAAGAAATTCACACATTTACTTAGTTCAATAAGTAAATTTTTTATTTATAAAATAATATTTGAAAGCGAGAATTTTCTAAACCGTAACGAGCAGTTGAACACATTTTGCATTGACTGACTGTAAAAGCAGGAAGTCAATAAAACAATAAAAAAAAATATTCTACACTCGTTATCTACATTACATTTTAATAACAGCTATAAAATTGTACTAATGTTATGGAAATGATTTTTTATCAGTACCTTTCTTATCAGTTTAAGCCTTTGTAACTCAACCACCAAACATCCAAAGTGACACGTTTTGCGAAAATTTAAATGAAATAACGTTTATTGTGTGTGCATGCAAACACTCATTCCGTGCAACGCCTATATTAACAGTTGTGTTTCCATTAAAATTGTTGAGCGAATTATTACATTCAGCCGGGTTAGGCTGGAGTGAATAAATTAGAGAAAATATTCATTCACGGCTCTTTGTATGCAACAACTCTATTTGCAAGCACGGCAGGGCCTCGGGCTTGCCGAGCCATGCCAAGCCGTGGCCTTCTGCAGAAGTAGAGGGTACAGAAGAACAAAAGAGTCATAGGAACATGCAGAGTTATTTAAGCTTAACCACGAACTACAGGATACAGTAGGTAGTCTGTGTTCGCAAAACTTCATTTTCCAGTTATGTCAGCACTTTTGACTGTTGATGTAATATCGGATGACATATTTCATCCTCACTATACTGGATTCGGGTAATCATACACATATACTATGCAATCTGTGGAAATACTCTTTATAAAATGGGGCAATCTTTCTACTCTCATGGAGTTTTCATCGCTTTTGTGGGATTTTTATGCGTGTCTTACATAGTACATATATCTACATCTGGTGTATCTCCACTACACTTCTAGTATGATTAAAACACCATATTTGTTTATATTACAACTTTTACCCATTACAAAAATTTTTCATAGGTAATTCTTTTTTGAATCTGCAACTAAAATGCTGTAATTATTTAACAGATTTTATAAAAAAGAAGTATATTTCGTTCTCTTTCAAAATCCAATTCGCAAGTTTTTATATTGAAAATATAATTAGCCAGGCAGTGAAAAACTTTTCCTGTAAATAACGAAATTCGCACGTCAGAAATATGGAAATACTGGTCGTCCTGGCTCTTAAAATTCATGGGACTTGGTGGAAAATTCATTTGATTTTCTGTAACCACAAAAAGAAATAATAAAACCATATGCTGTACCTAATCAAAAGATAGTAGCTTATAAAAGCAAGCCAGAATATAAGGCATCCTTGCAATTAGTTTGAATTTTTCCTGAAATAAAGCTGTATAATACAATTTTGCATTTATGGAACTAGTATTTTCCCGCCATTGTGTATTAAATTCATATATTTCTAGTGAAACATAACGTTGATAATTTATAGACAATTTTTGGCAATTGATATGAAGAATAAGCGGTTGTGTATAAGGGATATTAAAAATATGTTGTCCACATTCCTCTTTAAGCTTCAAGCTAGTTAATATAATTTTTAAATTTGATTTAATTTTTTTAAAAAGCTCCTGATCTTTCACATCTTAATTTAATGTCATTAAGCTACTACCTTAAAAGTAAGTAAATCAAATTGTCTCCAAGTTTTGGCGATCAGCATTTGGAAACAAAACTCACTACATTAAATATAATATAATGTAATATAGTATAATATAATATAATATAATATAATATAATATAATATAATATAATATAATATAATATAATTTAATATAATATAATATAATATTCTATAATATTATAATAGTTAGGAGAGTAAGTCAATTATTATCCACAATGTGGTCATATTATTATAGATGTTGATAGTACTGTAATGCAGAGTACATGACTCAGAAATGGTTTCATTATTGTTCTGTCTGCACAGGTTAGAGCATCTTTAGGTTATACTATTGTAGCCACAGTGTCCTTAATAATGACTGCTCTTCTCATTGTTTACACTACAGAAAAAAAAACAATCATTATGATCGAAAGGTGTATCAGAGCCCGACATTCATAGAACACTTTCGGTGCATTACGGACGCTATTACTTGCTCCAACGGAGTAGCTGCAAACAGATTGAAAATTTTGAAAATGGCCGTACGAGTGTTATGCATCACGACGAAGTCAGACCACCATATACCGCCACAAACGGGTTAAAACTTGGAGTGTATACGTGACATGATTGTGTAATAACTATTACTAAACTAGCATATTGTCTTCAAATTAGTCGTGATTCTACCTACAAAACCATCCACCACTGACTTGGGTATCATAAAGTCTGTGCAAGATGGGTCTCATTGTTTCATAAACAACAGCGCTTGGGCAAAAATATTTGGCCACTAAACTTCTTCTTAATAGAAACTGTTACTGATACATACAAAGTCGCATGGAATAGCTCGAAAGTTAATTATTCACAGGAAAACTGATGCTTAGAGTTTTTATAGACGCACAGGGCGTAGTATTGGAACATTATTAGGAAAGGGGCACAACACAGTGAGATAATTACTGCCAAGTTGAAACCTTCAATTTTAAGCAAACGCCGAGGACTGTTGTCAAAATTGTTGCGCCACGTACTGCTACCCACACTGTTGAAATGTTCTAAAAATTTAAATTTTAAGCAATAGCTTATCCTATGTATAGACCTGACCTTGTTCCATCGGACTTCCACGTGTTTAGTCCTTTCAAAGGGCATTAATAAGTCATAGGTTTACCCTGGATAGTTTTATTTAAAGAAGTTCATCTAGGAAGAAGAAACGCATATATTCGCTTACTTAGTTCATTAATGATAAACATAGAATGCAATATTTTAGGGTACTTTCTTGGTGATAATTCATCACTTTTAACTTGCCAACTCCTTGCAAAATTAGCTGTTTTATCAAACTGTACTTGCAATATCTATATAGAAAAAAAATTAATAGCGCACGCTACTAACAAGTCTGTTTATTCTTATATATTTGATCATTTATTAAATCTATGTCGGATTATCAATCACATTGGTATTCTGCATATAAGAAATTTCAAATTGAAGTATTTCAAAAGGAATGAATTATTTTATTACTACGATTTTTTATGAACATAAATGTTTTTAATTGATTCTATTTAAAATGTTTTCATAGTTTATATTGAAATATTTTGTTTTTCTGTCCCATGGTTTTTAGAGTTTGTTAATGAAAAAAGCTCTTGTTAAAGTTCTTAATTGTTTTACATTACTTTAAATGTTTTCTAGATTTTCCGCTTGAAAATTTACTAATTATTTCTAATTAGTTTTATTACTTCTCAAGTTAATTCAACACACATTGCGTTATGCGTATTATCTTCTTATTTCACTGAAAGATTTTTCGTTTCTTCGACTGCTTAACAAAAGATATCAACACTCAAGTAATTCACATAAAATTCAAAATTCGCGACAGTATGTTTGATTTGATGAAAAATAAAACATCGAAACAATATCTTATGTGCTATATCTATTTCAATATTTGTAGTGCCCCTTATATAACCTATAGAAATTTAATGATGCATAGAAAATTGACGTTTCAATAACAGGCCACAAAGTAGACCTCTAAATTAGGTAAATGTTGCTTGAAACCATTATAAAAAATTTTAACATTATTTGGGAACTATTAGTCACTTAAAACCAAAGTAGATTGATATTTTTACTTATGCGCGTAATGCTTGCTATACAAAAGCTACTATAAAACAGCTATGACTGATCAGTAAAAGTCCAAATATAAGGAGTCTTTTCTAAGATCTAGCTCGAAAAAAAAACAAATTCTTTTCACTTTTACATAGAGATGACTAATACTGCAAGTCATAGGTCAAAGCCTGCTAAGATTAGTAAAGCCCTAATCAGTCATTGATTAACATAATTTACGGCCTTAAACTTTCTCAGTGAGACCACAACAAAAATTAGAAGCAATCCTAGATAGCATTAACCGAAATTACCGCGAAGAAAAGCCAGCATGGGTCATCAACACCATTAAACTCATACGCACAGTATACAATCGCAATATGTATTGAAACCACGTAAGAGCTATAAAAGGTTGCTCAATACCATTGCGAATCAATTGTCCAGTTGTGATATCATCGATAATGGGCCAAATTGGAATTAGGTACCAAACATGACATGACATGAGAAACGTCCTTTACGCAAATCGCTTTAAACCGAGCCACGTAACTACGATGCACAGATTTTATTTGTTGTGCTGAATATGTATAGTGAATAGGGGAACGATTTGGATATATTGTCTAATTTTAAGGAGTGGGTAGTCACGGTCGAAGGAGTCCGGTAAGCGACACTCCCTTCCTCTCCGGGTCTGTCATTCATGCCCGGAAGAGTGGGAACTATGATTATGCACCGCACATCCCATACTCTGCATTGATCTGCTTTAATCAGTAAATAGATAGGTAGTTTCAAACTAAACCAACTCCGCAGTGGGTGCTTACCATTCGCTCTATTTATTATTCATTTGCCATTTCCAAGTTTAAACGGGTAGTTCGTCACGTTTCCACGAACGTTTGGGACTTTCGTTTAAGTGATTTTTTCGAGCCGACCTGGCTTTGAATATTCAACAGGTATTTACTGATTTGAGATTGACAGCACTGATTTCGTAGTTTTTCCCAAGTGCACACTTAAATATTTTTTTTTTTTCACTTCTAAGGCTTTGTTTGATGTAGCTGAATAAGCACGGTTTGAATAAAGGCCATGAAAGCAAATAATTTGGGCAATCAAGCCCCTTCATAACGTAATGCGATGATGGGATGAAGCTAATCTTTTTTATGTTTGCGTGCCCCACTCGGCTTTGTTTGAATTATACTTGCTACATTAATAGAAGCATTAGGTTCAATACGTTCAATGAAGCCAAAAATAAAAATGTTTCGTTTGATGTTTCGCTTGGCGCCAACAAACACCCACTCGAAAGACCTAGAAATGCTTAGGCAACCGCTTAAGCACCGTTTATTTATTGTATTTGCATAAGGTAGTGGATTTTCAAACCACGTATTACTTATTTCCATATTTCTCCAAGCCATATTCATTTAAAATGACATAACGTAGTCGACCTTCACTTAGAAATTATGTAGATTTATTTGAATATTCTCTGCTTCACTAGAATTTATACCTTATTTGCTTTTCCATTAAAATGCGGAGATAAGTCCGGTGTACGCGTTGCGTACCCATTAGTATCTAAAAAAGCATTTGAATAATATTCTGACCGACCTTCCAATTAGCAAACAGAACTCAAAATATTTACAATTTACAAATACGCATTGAGAATTTAGATGTACTAAAAGTTAAGCAGTAGGAAATAATTTGCAAATTTTTATCGTTTCCAGATACGAACTCGCTGGTACCTTTCAATTTGGCTCCAAGTCGTTATTAATTATGTAAATAAATTTGTTGCATTTGCCGCGAGATATCAAAATTTTTTTGCTGGTTTCCTTGAGTGAATGCGTTTTTCTAGTCATTAAGCCGTCATTTCTAAACGTTTTTCTAATATCATTTCGAGGTGTTTTACAATAATCATTTTGAGCTGTCTTTAGATTATCATTTAGAAGCATTTTTCAATTACAATTTAGTCATTTTTTAACTATGAGGCTTAAGCCGTTTAAAAGCTCAACCTTAATTTCATTGAGAGACACAGATAAATTTAGATAGGATTTAATTTTCTTCGTTTTATTTTTAAGTAATTATTCTTAATGTTGTCTATTATTTATTCTGGTAAATCGTAGCTGAGATGTAAGTAACTGTTCTCCTTGGCATTTTTGCTACTCGCAATCAGTTTTGGCCAAGCCTCAGTTGAATCGTAGTGACCAAGTTCAATTTTAAATAGCAGGTTAGATTTCCATTTATAATATTATATTCATTTGCAACTTCTTCATTGGCTTCTCTCAAACAAATGCGTGTATTTAAGAAAGTTACTATGATATTTACATTGCTGTATTGACTTACAATTTTAACAAGGTGAATTAATTATTTATTTGTTACATAATGCAATATTTCATTTAATATTTGCTCTTTTTGGGTAGTAAAATTAAAGAAAATGAGCATCCTGACACTACTTGTATTAACCGAATAATGTTACTGGTTCCATCTATCAAATCAATAGCAATACATAAAAAAGTATACACAATACAATTTGGTAAATGGACAAACATAATGTAGTTAACTACTACATGGCTTGCGTTTAAATATTGTATAATTTTAGATTTATTTATTTTGCTCACAATATTTGCCCATAACTGAATAAAGTTCATGATGTTTATTTTGGTTTGCGAGATTAATAAAATCTGCGTTCTTTTCAGATGATTCCGTTCATGTGAATAGCCCCAGAGAAAACGGTGTTTTATCGCAAAGATCGACGCTTTCATCTAATTGCAGTACTGCATCCACACCTTCCACTCTAGATTCGAAAAGTAAGATTTTTAATTTTTTTTGTTTACCATAATGCTGCTAGTTAGATGTACAAGGTGTTCAAAGAAACCATTGCTATCACCATTTTCTTTAAGGGATAATATTTTTCAAAAGACCATGTCTTCGTAAATATGCTCCTTCTGCAGTTACAGTACAGCAATATTGTGATATTTACGGTTTTATCGAAATATTTTGTTTACATCATGGTATTATTATAATTGTATCCTGTTTATTGTAACGTCCGGCTATTTTAGTTGGTGGTTATAATCGTGACCGATCAATATGCAGGTGCATTCTAATCTAAAATCTAAGGTATGTTTTATACTTAATAGGAAATGATTGCTTTAATCTAGCGGTCATCTATATAAATAAACAATAGTCTAAAAATGTGTAATTACTGGCAAAGAAAAGCCGTTTTAATAAATGCCCTAGAAATAACTATAGCAACAATAATTTTCTTATATAATTCTGTAGATTCGTAAAACTCCCTGAGGACTTTCTAGAATTTGCAGGTATATTTTTTTAAATACGTTTCTCTATATTATGCTTGTTGTAAAAACAATCCATATTCACATTCAATAGAAAGCTAGTATTTTTGTGTTAATTATACATCATTCAAATACACAGTAAGAACAGTTATGTTATGAAGCTTAGTAATTGTTGTATTATATTTTATATATTCTACCTTTGCATGTCACTGTATGAGCTATTGTCAATCTTTTTTTTTCTTATTAACAGGAAGGACATCTAGTTATACAATTTGTTTCTTTTGTGACCCAATATGTTCAAAATATATTAACATATAATATGAAATACCTAAATTTTCAAGTATTTCTGCTTTTGAATTCTTAAGTTAACTTTAGCATAATTTTTTTCTTTACCTGACATATATTATTAGACTTTCATCCTTTAGAACAAAAGGTACGATATTTTTCTGCAGAAAATATAGAATAAATTTTAATCCATGACTGACATGAATAACTTTTTTTCTCTCAAATCTGACTACTAATGAGCTGCAAGCACACCAGCATACTTCTTAATTTTCATGTTCACAAACAAAGTTTCTATACAGTGTTTCTACAAAAGTATTGATAAGAAATTTGTAAATTTATTTATTCAGATATTTTTAAACGCAACAGGTGCAGATGTTTATTCAATATGTCAAAAGTGTACATTAATATTTCTATATTGTATATGTAAAAATTGTCACAAAGTATATAAAAAACATTGAAACTGTATTCTAGTTTCTACATATTTCAAATGTTTGCAGACTGCATTAAACTTAAAATAGAAAATATTAAAAATTCTTGTATGAAACCGTCTGCCTGGCAGCGATAGGAGGGAGCTATAAAAATTTTATTGTAAACAATATGAAAAATACATCACGAACTACAAAAATCTTAATATTGTGTACGGTACTAACAAGTTCTTAAAGAAACGCCTTTGTTTTAAGATAATCACAGTACAGCACTTAAAATAGAAGAGAAGCAAAACGTAGCCAATGCATATATTGAAATGTATCCAAAGAATTCAATGAAAAAAATAGCAACTGTTAATAATAATATTATTGGAAAAAACCAAGAAGTGAAGAAGCGCAAACATCATCAAAATTAGATCTCTATCAACAGAAAATTTTTATTCAGTTTGGTGAGATTGCTAACAAAATCATATATTTTGAACGAATACCACACAGCGCCATAATCATTTTAGATGTGTAGATTGAATAATTAATTAAACTGAATTGTGCAATTGAAGGCAAGCAATTTCAATTGACAAACCTTTAAGAAATTGTTGTAAGCTATTATAGTATTAGACCTAATAATTTAGATCATTGTTGGAGCTGGGTTAGAATGCGTTATAGCATCCACCATACCGTCCACGCATAACACTACCAGATTATAATTTATTTAAAATTTTGTAAAGCTTATTAAATTGTAAACTTAATAGTAAATTTTACAGTCAAATTGCAATTGCTGAGCTGTTTTATGAATTGTTTTGCACCCTGAAAAGTGGCTTAAGGGGAACCATAGCAATAAAAACATATTAAAATTTATAAATAATATTTTGTTGTGTGAAATATATATCTTATTTTTTTAGACTATCTATGCATTTTTGATTCGCTATTAAACTAAAGTAGGAAAGCTCTCTACTTCAAATTATTTAAGTAAAATTATTTACTTACTACTAGAAATTTGAAGTACAATATAAATTTAATTATTTAACGATTATAAACCCAACCCAAAGACCACACATTACAAAAAAATCCACTTCAAGGTGAACCTGACCTTATCGGAATAGCGGACTTCTATAGCAATATTTTGAAAACTTACTCTTTTTATTAAGTGGAGTAAGCGAATTGTAAAAAAAATGTTTTGCTATTATTATCAACGGATTTTTGGCTGGGTACTTAAATATAAAAGAGATTATATATTAATTTTAAATGAACTTTTGGGTTATATGACAAGCTAAGAAATATAATATTAAATATTCATCAACAAACAAATTAAGAGATTTTTTTAGTAGCATCAAAATATTTTTGGCAATACCATATGAAAAAGATCAAGAAATCGCCATAACTCCCCTGCCTGGCGGTGTATGTTTCTGCTTTTAATAATTAAAAAATTGAATTTATCTCAATATTTTAAATATTACTTATATAAGGAAGATAATAATTTCTAAAACGTTTACCTTAAATAGGAAAAATAAAAATATAGTTGATATTTATACAACAGTTACAACTTGCCTATTTCTCCATAAATTTTCTCGGGGAACATCAAATCTCAGTGTTTGTAAGAATAGTTTTTTTAGTAATGATAAGATTTTATTTTCTCAAACCTCAAGAAAAGCTTTACGCTTAACAATACTAAAGAATATACTAAAAATATATACAATAAAGAGAAACTCGGATATGTCATTTTCAATTTGATTATTTAATAACAATAGCAGATGTAACTCAATATAAATTTATATATCAGCTAGTGGTTAGGCGAAATAAACCAATCCGAAGTGGAAATATTTGTTGGCATGCTTTTGGTCTTGAGTACTCAATTCATTGTTTCTATAAAATTTATAAGTTAATTTATAAATACACTCAAATATAAACCTTCCTTAGATTTTAATTTATTCCCTGTGAAAATTATCATGTTAAACTTATGTTCCGTAATCCTAAATATTATATCAATTTAGCAATATATAATCCATGTGTTGGATTATCCATAATTTATATATCCTTCTTGAAATAATTGTATAGTTTGTTCAAAGCTTTAACATAGCAAAGTTGTTGTTTTATTTTTTAAGTTTCGAGAGAATGTTTTGAAGTCTAAATTTATAAATTTTAAAGCTGTTACGAAATGTTTAAATTGTATTTATACATAAAGCACATCTGCTTGGTGTATCAGTCGTAGTCTTGCAATTACATCAGTATGTTTGGAGGTTTCTTAGAAGAGCCATATCACATATGACGGTATTTAGTCGTTATAATGCAACCATTTCCTCGTGTGTATGAAAATTTTACGTTAACTACTGATTTCAGTGAAAATATCTGTCCTCTTGTAAATTGATACATTGTACCTAATTGAAAATCATACAAGCTGTTCAAGTCACTATTCATTTCATATGAAAAGAAGTAACTTTTTTGCTAAAGAAATTAAAGTGAAGTAGCAGCAGCTAGTAAATTTCTTAAAGTACTCTTTCAGTCTATCGATAATGCCATATCAGTAATATTATTATTTTCCTGGAATAAAACCAATAAAGGAGCACCAAAATAAATGTAGTGATTAAATCACAATCAATCATAACTAAAACGATTTTAATGTCCCATTAATAAAATCTGGTGATAACGTCGTAAAAATGAACACCTTATACATCGCCTCTATGTTGTGGCGCTTTACGGAGGAAATAATCTATGTTTACAAAACCTTAAAAATAAGCAAACATTTAAATTGTCTGAATAGAATGCTCTTATCAGTAGCTACATTATTCAATGCATCAATTTGCTTTAACCAGTCATTTTGAACGTAGCTGTTCCATAAAATTAGTGTACGTAAACTGTTACGGTATTTAAGGTGCTTTAACCTTCCTTCGCAACACCATTCTCGCAAATCCCGACTTTTCTTACGTGACGGAAAAATTAGTGCAATCGATAACGTTCCCAATTCGCCAACTAAAATCAATGCTAATAGGCTTGAATCTCCCGTTTCCATTAAAATAGGGGCTGTACTAATAACAAAAGTGCCGCTTCGACCTTTATAGATGTATCCTATACACCTCAACTTCCTCTGTAATGCCGGCGTTTCACTTAGGAGGGGCAGAGGAAGACTATTATGAAAACGCCGGACCGTCTAATGATAACACCGACGCTATAGAACCGATACCTAATACGCTCAACGCTGTAATGGCTGATAACACAACATCAAGGTCTCGCAAACGGCGAAACAGAAAGAAAACGAAAAAGTCAGTATCAGGCGATGGTTCCACCTGCTCTGATATGTCAGAAGAAAACTCACCCGCAAGCGGCAACTACGAGCAATCCGACAATCCTTTCACCTTTAACTTGCAGACTTCAGACATTAAAACTCAACAGACGGAAAGTGAGGTAAATAAAGCGAAAACAAGTGTAAACGTTCAAGTGCAAAAAATAGTGCGCGAGGAATACAGGGTGGAATCGCCCAGCTTCAGCAAAACGGTCCAGAAAACTGGGTCGAATGTGATAAAGAGCCGAAGTTTAGACGACGAAGAGGGCTTCCACATCACGGAGCTCTCAGAGAACAGCGAGTCCGAAGACAAAGCCCTGGAATGCAGCGCCATTATCTCAGAAGCTGACTCAGACGTGGAATGGGAAAAAACGGAAACGCTAACGAATCGACCCGAGACGCAAAAAACATCCATTAGCACGCTCGTGCTAGAACTTCAGGAGCACGATACGTCCGAAACTTCAACCATCTCTCCAGAAGATGAGCTGCATTTACGTCACTTCCTAGAAGGCCTTCACTTGGTAAGTTCTCCAGAAGAAGCCAGCAGCAAAGTGCACGACAAGAAAACGGCGCAAGATGTCAAAGTGAAACGAGCTAAAAAACGCGAAGAATTACAACAATACTTCATCCCAGTGTACCAAAACCCCCGATATTTAGATGCTATTAGTGAGGAAAGTAGTGATTTGAGTGACCGTGAGTCCAAGCTGAAGATCGCTTTACAAGAATGTTCGTCTAGCAGTACCATAGGACAAGAAGATTTTGCAGATACTGAAAAAGCAGTCTTGGAATATACTCGCCCTTCAGCAAATCCTATTATCATCGAAACAAATACTGCGCCGTCTGGGACTGAAAACATACCTATTGCTTCAACAAGCGGAACAAGTATGTCTGAACGTGCAGTAGCTTCTAGTAAAGAAATAAGTGCTTCAAGTGGAATAACAACAGGTACTTCAAGTGATCTCGTAAGAACAATATCGGAAGTAACTATAAAAAACAATGAAAAGTCTACAAGAAGTCTAGAAGTTCGAGAGATTCCGCAGCAAGGACTGAAAATGAACTTAACAGATGACAAAAATAGCCACAATCCTACTTCTAAACTAGCCAAACCACCCCTTAATGTGAAAAGCTCCAAAGTGAAGTCCATAATAGACGCGACGAAACTGCAGAAGCGCATGCAATCGCACTTCCAATGCCCTATTAACGAAATGACTGTCTTAGTAGAAACCAAAATGGTAGAAACCCCCACAACAGTGACTGACAGCATTTCTAAGAGTAATTTTGCCGAAGCCAGTTCTAGCGTCGAGATAGTGTATCTAGAAGACAGTTCGGCTAGTGAGTCTTGTGATGACGAAAACATTGAAACAGAAACGGACGAAGATCATTTAAGCACGCATCCTCAATCTAGCAGTGATAGCATTTTCAACGAAGGAGTGGTGATAGAAAGTTTATCCACTAGTCAAAGCGAAGGAATTGATGAGCAATCTCGTAGTACTCGCAGCAGTAGCAAAACTCCTACCAATGAAGATGAGCGTGAGGAAGGCGATGGTAAAATTAAGAACGAGGGAAGTGAAGAATCCAATATCAAGTCGAAACATGAAAACTTACCCGAGGCTGATGGACGAAATTTAGAATTTTCAAGCTCTTCAACTCTCTTACATTCTGCAAGTGAGTTAAAAGTTTCAGGCCATGTGCAATCTGAAAGTTCTGTAGAAAATCCTAGTCCTCTGCAATTTCCATACCGATATTCTAGCTTGATAAACTCTGTAACTACATCGAGTCCATTACAATCTCCAAGTAAAAAGAGTCAACATTTCTTCAGCTTGGAAGGCGAAAAAATTGTGTTGATTACACCAGGAAACAAAGTTGCAGAAACTGATGCAAGTAGTGATACTTATATACATTCCAACGATGAATCACACCAAGATTATAACATCATTCAAAGCAAACAAATATTGGGTAACAGCAACGAAAACACCGAAAACTATATTGAAGTGAATAAACCACAAAATAATGCTGAAACGCCAAAAGAAAGTATAAAGGGGAATACAACAGTTACTTTTGACAAAATTCACCAAGGTGTCCTCGAAGATGTGAAATCAGTAGCAGCTGAGGCACGTTTAGAACAAGACGAAGCAACTCGAGAATTAGTTAAGCAAAATCTTGAAACCAAAGAGTGTCAAGAAGATGTCATATGTCTAGTTGGTGAGAAATTTGTAAAAGCAGAACTTTCGCGAAAAGCTGAAACAAAACCAGAAGTTGAAACGCAACCGCAAGTGAAAACATGTCCAAAAATTGAGACGTGCCAACAAGTAATAGGTGAAAATATTCTTGAAATTGGATACCAAAGTCAACAGGCAGAATCACAAAGAATTGAAAGTATAGAAGAAAATCTTGAAGCTTTGACAACAGTTCAAAAAACTTCTCCTTGTAGCTCCGCTGTAACTTCCCATGACAACTCTTATAAAACTAATAAATCTGCTTTGAACTCCGCGGAATTTTCATATGCAACTAGTGGAATTCATAAAGAAACAAAACAGAAAAGCAAAGAAGATAGTTATGAAAAACCCCAGAAAAATCTTGAAGAAATTGCAACTGTTACAAATGAATCTGAAGAAATTCCTAGAAGATATAGGCACGAGTGCTTTCAAGAAACTGACAGTGCTACTTGTGAAAACGTTGCCGAAATTCAAGAACATTTGGAAATATCCCAAGAAATTTTAATACATGATCCTTTTAAAACCCCTCAAACTACTTTCAAAATGGCACAAGAAAAAACCGTTAGCGATGATTTGCACCAATTTTCTGAAGTGACAAGACAAAAGCAAGCCATAAGAAATGAAATTGATGATATAATATCCGACGCAACAAAATCAGTAATGCGAAACCCAAAGACTTTGAGATATGAGCGCATCATTCCTATAGAACTCGAAAGCAGTACGATTAAACAAAATGAAAGGTTTGTTCCTGTAAAACTCTTAAAAGAAAACCAGCGAGGTAGCCTCGACGAAAAAGATATTGAATACGAAGAATGTCTTATTCCACTGAAAAGGAAGGAGGAATGCTCAAGTTTGCAAAAGGATGCCTCCAATGCTAAAGATTTTTCAAGTCAAGATCAGCAACATTTTAATAGGAAAAATGTGCAATATAAAATACCCTATACTGATTCTAAAGAACACATTTATACCAACATAGATATATCTGCTATTAAAACTACTGAGTTTAAAAAAGAACAAATAAATGCAAACGAAGGTCGATTAAACGCGCACCTAAGACAATCAAATGGAAAAAATGTAGAGAAAGAAGTCATTATCCCCATTTGTATTGAAATGCATGGTCAAGCTGAAGCTGCACTTACACCAAAAGAAATCATTCATCCAATTCAAATTGAACAACCTCCAATCAGACCAGCAAGAAAGAAACAAGGGAGAAGTACTAAAGCGCCGGAACATATTTTATCCAAGCTCGAAGCATTCTTACTAAAATCCAATAGCCAGCTTCAAACTAACGTTTTCAAAGCAGAACAAAATCACTTTTCTCAAGAAAAATCTGTTGCATATTTGTCCTCAACCTCGGGAGAAATAAACCAAACTGAAGTAAGAATCGTACCAATAAGTCAAGACGATGTAATAAGTCAATTGACTCCACCTCCTACCCCTGATAATACAACACCAAAAAGCGACATTTCTGAAGACCAATCCTCAAGTGAAGAACACGACGAATTCTGGAAACATGCTTCCATCTTACTAGACCATGGAAATGTGTTCCAATTACGGTGCCTTGCTAAAGATGCTCGTTTTGTCTTATTACCTCATAGTATGAAACAAAAAATCTCCAGTAAATTGCACCATGGAAGTGAAATCGAAAATCAAACAAAATGTGACGAACTTAAACATTTCAAAAATGAAGAAATATCGGTAGCGTCTGACCAGTCTAGACGATCATTGAAATCTACTACTCAACTTAAAGATCAACGAAATCACCCTTATGCAAATACTCAGAAACATCTACATCTTGTAGATACTCCGAAGGTCCACTGTGAACATCCACAAGAAATACAACCTGTACCATACAAAATATCGACAGAAGAGAATAACAAAGTTTACATTGATGCCCTAAAGCATGATCAACTTACTTCCGCAGAAGCAGAAGAGTTCCTACTTAAAGACTTACAACAAGCCACCTGCTACGTAAACGCTTTAACTCCTCCTCCTCCATCTCGATCGCCCTCTATGGCGAGCGACAGCAGTAGCAGTATGGGAGCGTCACAAATCACAGTCCAATACAATCCCATGACCTCTTCTTCAATCGGTGACATAGCGTCTATTCTAAAAGAAGAAGAAAAGTCTAAACTCACACTTCCGTTGAAGAATCCGCTGCAACTCAAGGAACTCTGCCTGAAGAACCTGATGTCCCTTCCATTCGGTGCAGATATTTTAGAGGAATTGGCAGATGTATCCAAGAGCCTTCAGGATGTGACTTGTGCCAGCAAAGCTACCAATCAACCCATTCCGATATCCGTGCAAGCCAGTATTGTCGCTCAAAAATTACCTGCTTTTATATCGAAACTGGAGTTGGAAAAATCTTTTAAGGAATCTAACGAAGGTTTTGATGTTCCAGTAAACGCAGTTTTATCAGGCACCATGCCTGAGTACCCAAATAATGAGACGAAGGACAGTTGGGTAGGGCTTCCTACTGAACAAGATCCTAAAGTCCTTATGTGCTTATCGCCTACTCAGAAGGAAGAATTGGATCGAATGAAGAGAGTTCCTAAAGAAGCAGATAAACTTCTAGATCTCCATGAGAAATACTCTAACCGACGTGGTTACCATGAAGAAATCACAGAAACCAGCACTACGGAATCGAAAACTACAAGTGATGTTACCATTTCTTCAGTCAGTAGAACTTGGGGTGATGGACAGGCGCCGTCCTCAAAAGTTTGGAATGAAGAACAGCCAAATGAAACTGGACAACCATTCTCACCAGTTAACAAAAGTTGGAACAATGGACAGCCTTCCACTTCAAAACGAAACACTTGGAGTGCTGGGCAACCACCTTCTTCAACAATCAATAACTGGAGTGATAGACAGTCACCGTTATTCCGCAGCAGTTGGAGTGATGGTAAACCGCCCTCATCAATTGAAAAAACTTGGAATGAAAATAAAAATTCTGCAAGTTTAGAAGGAGGTACCCAGAAGCTGTTATCAATAATTAAGGAAGACCAAGCTACTGGAATCGAGAATAAAACTACTCCTAAGCTTTTGTCTATTATTAAAGAGTCTAGTTCAAGTGTTAAAAAGCGTGAACCTACTCCGGAAGATCAATTTCTTTATTACGAAGCTCGAGATTCTAGTCGTCAAAGAACCGCTCCTCCTCCGTTCCAAAGAAGCTACAGCAGCACACTTCCTCGGGAATTAAGCCAAGCTCGTTTAAAAGCCAGGGACTTATCTGAATGGCTGCATTTGGCTCGAGAAAAAAGCACAAGTGATTCTAATTTAGCTTGGTCCGAGCCATTCCCTGACTTTAATATACGTCCGGCAGTCAGTGCTTGGCATTTAAATACTAATCCCGAACGAGAGCTGTACCACCCAGGCTTTCCCCGCCATGGATTCTCTTTGCCCTATCAGCAAAATTTCATTAATAGGCGCGCCAGTCTTCCCCAAGAATTTTTCGAGCGTCAAATGGAGTATATTCTACGGAAAGAGCAAGAAATTCAAGAAGAGCTCGATCGCCTAGAAGCGGAAAAGCGACGACTGACCGAAATTGCTGTAAACGAAGAAATCCAGAAGCATTTCGAACCTAAACACTATGTCATTTCAAAGAAAGGAGACATTGCTTTTCACAGTGTTGCTAAAGAAGATGAAGTGATGCTAAGACCTGGAAAGGTGCAAAGATCTGATAATAATTATATACAAATGGCGCAAAAGCAAGAAGCAATGCAAAAGCCAGAAATTGCTCCCAAACCAAAAATTTTACCAAAACCTCAAATCATCCCAAAGCAAAAACAAATGCAAAAGCCTGAACTGCCTCAAAGATCACAAAGCTTAGACATTCAGCAATGGGCTGAGATGTATGAGCCTACAGCAATAGTTCACAAGCACGAAATGTGCCACAGACCCGAAATGTATCAAACGTTTGAAACGTATGAAAAACCTGAAATGTATCAAAGAACTGAAATCTCACAAAGCTCTGAAATTTCACATACAGAATTACAAGAAATATCTGAAATGAACCAAAAAGAACTTTATCAAAAATATGAAATGCAACAAAGAGCGGAAATGCATCCCACGCCAGAAATATCGCAACAGTCAAGAATCTCACAAATGGCAGAAGCACAACAAAAAACTGAAATTTCACAACAAAATGAAACGCAACAAAAGTCGCAAACACAACAAAAAAAGCCGGAAGTGCCTCAAAGACCTAAAATGTACCAAAAACCTGAAATGCACCAAGACGTAGAAAAGCTTCAAAGATCTACAACACATCAAAAGTTTGAAAAGCATGGAACCACAAGTGAATTTCATGACGAATCTGATGCCTCTCAAACACCAGAAGTTCCCCCGAGACCAGAAATGCTTCAAAGACCTGAATGGTCAAAAGTACCGCAACTCAGACAAATATCTGAAATTCCACAAAAACCAGAGAGGCAAAGACCTAAATCAATGCCAATGGCACCTTCTGAATTTTTCAGGCAGCAAATGTACGATGAATATATGAATAAAATTGCAGCTAGAGAAGAGAGGAAACATAATAAGGTTATCAAAATTTCCTCCGCTCCTCCCCATGACGAAAGTGACGAAAAACAAGAAGTTAAGCATGTTCCTGATATTGAAAACGAATTCATGTCAAAAGTGAAGCAAAGAATGGACAAATACGGCTTGAATTACGACGGAAGTGATGTGGAGTCATCTAGAGACTCAAAAACTTTGGATAGTGCCACCGATGGAGAAGATGCGTCAGACCCTGTTTTGGTCATGGACGGATCATCTTTGTTAATCGCTCCTCAACTACCCAAGCATCTCAGAGAGTTTGTGAATATTACTAGACACGCTCAAGATGATTACGTAGATTTCGCTAATGAAACTGACGGTGAGTTTTTGGCGGTTTTTGTGTTTGGCTTCTGCTGTTTGTCTAAAATCTATGGCTGTTGCTGTTTGCGTCCTTTTCATAACTCATTAATGGTTTGATTAATTTTTTGATCTGTTTTAACTTAGTGAGATTTTTTTGTGTATAATATTTATTTTTGTCAAGAAAAAAATATACAAAGAACCAGTTGCACTACGATATCCACCATGTTACACACATGTATTAAAAACATAAAATAGTTTGCAATTTACGTTCTTGTTATGAAAAATATTTTGTGTATAGGTGAGTTCAACATTTTTAGATGTATATTAATAATATTATTTGTTATATAAACAAGCCCAAATGAAAACTTTTTATGGGTTTGTAGCGGTTATCTAGTCACAAACGCAAACTTAGTTTGCATAAAATAATTCTAATAATTCTACGTACAGATAATTAAAAGTGAACGAAAACTTCTAGATAATACATTCCAATTATATTGAAGAAAAAAATTATTCGTATTTCTAACTAAAACTGTGGAAATAGTCTCTTTTTCGTGGATTGCGCTTTAGCCATATTGTCAGTCATTGATTCTGAAAAAATTCTTTCAATGTTTTTGTAATTATCTCCAACAGTGATGGCCTGTAGTCTCTGCTCTCTTTCACTACTTTATTAATAAGTTCATTTTTTATATTTTCGAAGAGTGTACCATCTAAGTTATTTAATTTCTTATTGCAATGACATTTTCTTAATAATTTCTCCTTTATCTGTTAAAAGTATACATATCTAAAGTACTCTTTGCTTGTCTTTTCAATTTTTAGCATTACTACAGTTTTGTTTGTACTTTTGCTTGATGATCATAGAAGAAATGTGCTCTAATTTTTATATATGGGAAATGAAAACATAGATCTTATTCTAAGAGGGTCCTGTTATAGTTTGATAATAATTTCATCTAAAAGGTTTCTGCTTTTTAATTGTATCACTTTAAAACTGACTTAAGTCTTTGAAAGCTCTTTAAGCGTAATATGAGTTAATCTTCACAATATTTGGACTTTCTTATCTTGATTTGTAAAATTTTTAGCCGTTGCAACTACAATTCTAAGCTTTGTATTGAAAATATCAATCAGAATAGATCATTTGGCGCAAACGCGGCTCTGTTTTTGATTTAGTTTTCTAAAGCTTCTCTTCCTTCTTTCGTCTTCAAACTATGTACGATTTATATGGAACAAAGTTGTC
The DNA here is from genome assembly GCA_033557835.1 of Helochares maculicollis. NCBI lineage: Eukaryota > Metazoa > Arthropoda > Insecta > Coleoptera > Hydrophilidae > Helochares > Helochares maculicollis. The sequence goes on from JAWQRO010000016.1 coordinate 25,650, forward strand.
CACAATCATTATATTATTTTTGTTATACAGCATATAAAGTTATGTCTGTTTCTTTACTCTCACTAGATCTTTTGCTTTCTTATGTACTTTAAGAAAAGCATGCTTATTTTTTAATTCTGCATCTTCTTGCACCTTAGATATTTTTCAGTTTTGATTTTATGTTTGCTTCTGTTTTATTTTACACTGTTTTTTAATTTAATATACTTATTCAATAACTGCAAAATCTCTTGCGCTCTAGTTGTTTGAGAATACAAGGGTTTGGTTCAACGATGATTGCTCTTTGTACTCTGTTTTAAGTAATTATTACTATCTTATTATACTCTAAGTTTTATTTAATCTTTTTTTTCATTTCGTTTGTATATTTTTCTTAAACCTGACTTATACTCGAAATATTAAACCCGCACACTTGGACATATTATTTTAACTTCATTGGTAGATACTTTGTTTTGTTCAGTTAATATACGGTAAACGATTTGCTTCCACATTCTAGTAACTATTATATCTTTTAAAGGTTGTTAAGTATTCAAATTTCTAACAGGAAGTTGCTAAAAACTGTTAGTTATTATTACAGTATTTTTTAGCAAGAATCCTATATCTATCATTTCTTTTTCTTTGTTTTTGCTATTTCATCGAGTTTTGGCTAACAACCTGAAGACTCTACGGCTAGCTCTAGTTTCCCTTTTTCCCTTCTGATAGCTGAATCTTCCATGACGACCAGCTTAAGAGTCAAACTATATGCTTATACACTCTTTATAATAAGCTTTCGGTCAACATCTTGGATTGCATATTCCGGAAATGAATTGGTCGTATATTTCCTGGCGGGATATACCGGTTAATCATGATTATTACGCAAGCAAATGTGGTGTGCGTTTGGACAAATTATAATTGGGTGTCACCTTTATTCCTTACAATCCAAAACTTAAATAGACGCCCTTAATTAAATATAAGCGACAATAGCGTATTGTGTAACTATATTAACTTTAGCTTGACACTTTTGATTAAACAAAGAACGAGCCTATTTATTTTTTTTAGTAAGGATGATATCCAAATACGAATACACTAAACATTGCCTAAAAAATACTAGAATTTGAATAAAATTTGCTGATTTATTGTAGTATATTTGTATATTTTATCTAAATCGTTTCAATTAAAAAAATTTCATTTCTCAACTTCCGTTAATAAATTGAAAACTTTAAAAATTTAAGAATTAATCATGATTACAAAAGTGTATTATTATAAAGTTAGGTGTTCTGTCAAAGTAAACTTAATTAATTTATCATACTCATTAAGAAAACGATTATATACATATAGAGTGCATTCAATTCAAGGAGGTAATCAATCCAAATCCTCGGGGGAAATTAATTACAACTGAGTTCACATCTGGGTCAAGGATTGTTCTATGCTTGCAAATAATTTGCTGAAACCATCAAACAACTTAATAAAATGACTGGAATCATAATTATCCAAAACCCAGCTGAATTAAAAAGGCATTGGGTGGTGACCAATGAGGAAAAACATTATAAAACACGGTGAATAAATAAACAAGTAGCCCAGAATTTAAAAATCCCAAATCATAAAATTGACTGCAAGTGCGAGCGAATTAATTCTATCATAATTCATAGCGCTGCCGCCTCGACGGCGCCATCGGAGGCCTAGCGCTGGAAATTTTATAAATTAGGAACATTATAGGAACTAATAGATAAATTACACCCCATAAAGTAGGCACCTTCGCTAAGTATCCTGAAATTAATGAATATTTGCCTCCAGGCGGCCATTGTTGGCTCAGTGCAGCCAAACACAATGTCAGGGTAATATATTAGGAGGAGTTATGATGCGTTTTTGGATGAAAAGTTGCCTTTATTCAACTTGACTTACAACGAATTTGGACATTTTTGAAGCAGATATCATGACATTGTCCTACTAGCCTTACTTAATCTAGTTAAAGGTTAATAATGGGAAAGTTGTTATCATTTTTTTAAAAGTAAATATTATGTGAGCTCTTATCAGTTTGCTCACCTTACGTAAATGCCTCTGGGAATGGATTTTTTTTGAATTATCAGTAAATTGATGTAATTTTAGTGCTTTACACCCGCAGCAGGTGATAGCATAAGATATTGAACGTTTATCGCAAACGTTCTCTGTGAACTAAATTGTTGGCGAAAATAACCTGGTTAAATCTTATTACTGCTGTTATCTCTATATCCTATTTTCTGTAAGAAGAGTAAATTCTTATTTTTAATCTTTTATTTGTTCCTACATTGATGAAGCTACAATATGACATAAATATTTCCGGCTTACAAATAAGTAGTCGCGAGACGGAATAACAAGAATTCAAAAGCGACTGTATAAACGATTTATACAGGCAAAGTGATTTAATCGTGAAACATTTTATGCCACTTAGACTGTAGATGATGAACAATGTTGCTATTCTGAAATCAATAATATTTACTGTTCGAACAGAGCTTATCTAGAAGCAAGCAATGAAATAAGCTGAAATTATTTTAACATCCCCACTGTAAACAGCAATTTTAAACACAAAACCATTAAAACTCCACTCTTTTCCGTTTCCGCAACACCAGTTGTTAGGTTTTTTTTGCCAAAGCAATAATGGTCGACGTCATTAATTTAATTCTAGTTCTTTAGAGAAACGTAAACAGGCGTTACATTAACTAAAATCTAAAATTAAACTTTTAAAATTAGGTTAGCGACTTTAACTCCTGCACATCTCTTTATTTTCCACACCGAATGACGATCCATTCCGCCTCTAATCCAAAATCAACACCGATGCAGCAATTCCGCCCGGTGAAAACCATGTAACAATTTATTACCCTTTTTAACGACTTTTTAAATAACGACTTATTTTAATAATCCAACCGATTTTATTGCACCAACCGCAGTTAAAGCGCTATAAAAACAGCTTAAATCTTTACCTCTTTAAAACCTACAAGCCATAACGTGTCTTTCCCTAACATAAAATTAATTAGTTCGAGTTTCTGAAATAAAATGGTCTCCAAGAAGTTTTAGCCCGTAAGCAGTTGCAAGCAGGAACAAATTTATCGCCTTAAGATCTAATTTACGCCTCTTTTTGATATACAAATTTATCGCTAAGGCTGAGGTCTTTTATCTTTACCCAATAATTCACGCTGGCTTCATAACCTATAAAGCTTTTGTGTTAAAATGATTTAGAGCAACGCAGGAAGGTAAAAGAAGCCCGTAGGATTAACAGGGTTCTCAGCAAGAACAGAAATGGCACCAGAGCATCACATGCTAGCAGCTTGCTACTCGAAATTGATTCCGCTCTTGTCGTCGCTAGAGGGTTTCTGTTTTCCAGAGGTTTGTGGACTAGGGCTTGCTTAAATTGGTTAATGTGTTGCTATTAATTTGTTTGATGCTTGTTCCTTCTAACGTTTCCGTTTTCACTCCGACCATTTACTAAACTGGATACCTGCTAGGCGCTTACTAGCAGCTCACAGCATTAATACATGCCACTTCCAATTGGAATCAATAAATTATTTGAGAGGATATGTGCTGATTCAGGGCTGATTACAGAGGTTGCTTAAGTTGCGTTGCTTGTTAACTAACAAAGCATGATACATTTTCTTTCATAGTAAAGAAATTAATTATTTTAATAATACATCTGGTAACCTATTTTTATTACTAGCATAAATATTTCCAACGTTAATTTACAATAGTCATCAAAATACATATTTTTCTGTAACTATAAATATAAAATGATATATAATGCTGAATTGGTAGCTTTCAATTTTTTGATGCTTAAGAATATAATTGGCTATTCGTTTTATATTTATAAAAATCTAAGCAAAAAATAAATGGGCTTAATTCATAGTGTGAATCAATTATCCAGAAATAATTGTTGAATAAAAACAAGTTATCTCATCACAAAAATGGCAATTACACCACGACCTAAATCCTGGAGTTGGCAAATAAATATTTGGCAATGACACATAGGAAGGAGTGTAATTTATGCGCCATATCCGCTTTTTAATAGTTTTGTTTTTTATTTTATTTTCTGTCTAACTCCACGAAAAGATTTATTACTCCACGACCGCGGCCCTAGGACCTAGAAAATCTATTTTAAAAGGAAAACTTAATATTGTTTCACTGTTTCATGGAATTCAGAGCGGTAAGCTTTTCAGTCCTATTTTCTCCACATCCACGCGACTGGTATTGCCTTATTGACGCCTTGAGAACACTGGATATAAAAATACTATTTTGTCACAAGTATATCATCTTCAGGTATTTTCAATACTCTTAACAGGCATAGACTTGATCGGTAAACTGCTCGGATTTTGGTCTTGAGACTTATTTAATTTCTCGAATAAACTATGCAAATGACAACAAAGCATATTACTTCACAGGAGGTACATAGAGAAGTGCGATATTTGTTTAAAACTCTTAATCTATCTTATGTATCAAGGTAGGGTGTTAAGTTTAGTCTCAGTTTCTTAGAATTTCTAAAAATTTAATTCATGAGCTAAATAAATGGGTTCAACCTCACTAAAGAAGGAGTGCTCTGAACCTTATTCTAAAGGAAAACTATCCTAGGATTATTAAAGCATACTTTTTTCAACGATCTGTTGCCTTGATTTTCACTTGTAAGGCTACATAAAACCGGAAGATACGCACTTTCTTTCATTTCACTTGCGTTATAAGATAATTTTAAAATTTTCTAAATAAAATGGTATTTTAAATATTCATTGATAAAATTGTTGTAAAACTTCATATATAGTACTTGCTGATTTTACAATGATTTTTGCGTGTATTAACTAATCTTAAATTTACATAATTTTCAAAATGACATAGCTCTAGTGCTTAGATAAATTATTTTGAGCATTCTCAGTTGCGTTTATCGAAGATTATTATTCGAAACCCTAAACAAAATACTTGATTATAAGAAATTGTTGTAGCAGCCGTTATTATCAAGACTCATACAGTGTGGCATAGCAACTTTTATTAAATAATCTACAATTAAGTTTTTTCAAAGTCATATTCAGCACACCCTTCATATATTTTAATTAAGACTCGGTCTTAAAAAGCTATTTTTTAATAAAACAATACCCCTTGCTAAGGCTTCTAATTACACAAATCCAATTAAGTAGAAAATGTATCGAAATGTAACGAACGGATAACTTGTGAATAAGAAAATATTTTATTTTAGACTTGACAGGAAAGGGCTTAGAATACATTTTATAAAAGGAAATTCAAACATACCTAATCGTCAAATCAAATAAATAGTTTACTTTGTATATACTGAAAAAAATGAGTATCTAAAAACGTGAAACTACAAAATACATTTGTCATTATAAATAATCATATAATGTAAAATAATTTTTAAATGAGCTTAATATCAGTAAAGCTAAGACCAACATACTACACTTTATTTACATTATTACTACTTTTAAAAATGAATGGTACTTTATAAAATTCTCTAAAATTTTCTAATACCAGTAAACGAAAAACCTACATTCTGTATGGCGATATTATGCAATATGTAATGAAATCCTAAATTACTCACTTTTCTAGTATTTTCTTACAACTATTTATAAATATATAGTTAAAACCGATGATCACTATTATTTTTTGCTATGAAAACTACCTAGTTTTATATTGATTAAAATATTCACTTTGTTTTAAAATTAAATGTAAACTTTCGAAATAAAACACATAAGAAACACATTGTTTAGGTCAATATAATAAAACAACACCGTGATTTTGAAAGTTTTTCTCCACAGTAAGAAATAGAGATGTCTTTGTAACGTGCGTGATAAACATATTATTCGTTGGAGTAAAATACAAGTATGACTTGTATTTAAGACATAGTTTTGAAAACATAAAAAGGACTGAAATGTATGTTAAAATACATTATTCTTGTCCAAAATGCAGCTTCATTCAGTTTTTCTGTCAATATTTATTAAAAAAGCTCTACTTAAATATAAAACTCTTTTTTCATTTTAATTAAACATGGAAACAAACTACAAGGGTATGTAAATACTTTTGGCTATATTTAAGGTATAAAATTAGTGTAGAGCGATGGTATAAAATTTGTTGATGCAGTAAAGAAACTGCATATAAGTCCTCTACAGATGAATTAAATATCTTTAATTTTACGAATATAATAAATATAGGACTATCACAACTACAAACGTGTGAAATATTTACCCCAATAATCAGTTTGAAATATTTGAATTAAATTTTATCTAGGATATAAACTGTATTTTTGATTATTTGATCATTATAACAAATAAAAAGAGCAAATCTTGAAATGCTGGTTATGATAACGACACCAACGAGACGATATAAATTTCTTTTTTCTCCCCTAATTCACTGTAATAAAAACAACACGCATATGCGGTCTGGAATTTATCAAATCAGGAATTGTAAAACGTTTGCAAAAATTCCACTATTTCATACAATTTATTGCCACAATTCAATAAATACAAAAATTAAACTACATCCAATGATATACTACAGCCAATAGAATACTACAATTAAAAAAACCTTATGATTTGGAATAACTCCATAACTGTTTTTTGAATATCTCCTTGAGGATAAACCCTCTTTTCCCTTCTTGAGCAGATTTTGTTTCATGTTGGCCAGTGTCTCCACCACTAGCAGTAGTACTATTTACAACAGGGAACCCAATGGTAACGGAAGACAAATTTGACGTGACCAATGGTTGAAAGGCGTTGATTCGAACCAAACCATTAACTTCGAACTCAGGCACCGCCTTTATAACGCTGGCTTCCTTACTTTGCAACAAAGACTTTACTAAGCTATCGCTTGGGATAGACCTATCGTAGTCCTGCCAAGGCGGTTTTTCATCCTTTATCATAATAAGGTCCTTAAACTCGTTATCCTTGTAGCGCTCGTACATCAAATAAAAACTTAAATCTATGTCTAAAGGTGATCGTTTGGGCATTTTGAATTTTTTTCACTTGACAATTTCGATGTTTTAAATGTCATCCGGTAACTCAAAGGAAGACGCGATTTCCAGCTTGGAATTTCTATATGCGAAGGATGGAATGTCATGAAACGTAGTGACAATTTGAGGTTCAAGTGCACTGTATAAAAATACTAATACTCTATCAAGAAGAACTGACTGACTGGAGGGTTATCCGAAGATATGACTAATGAGCCATGATAGACTTATAAAACCTTTAAGGTGTGTATTTCTAATAAAATTTGATGCTATTTACAAAAAATATTGGCGAATAATTACGGCAAGAAATAGCTACAAACGGTCCATATTTAAGGTTAGATCAGCTTCTACTTCCCCAGCAACGGCTGTAAGGATATCAGCAGCAAACTTAGCCTTGCTGATATCGCATTTTCTCGAATCTGTCTCCGGTTTCAAGAATTCGCTCAGCAAATGATCGTGAGGCTTTGGTGGGGGCTCTTTAGGCAGTGGTGGATTGGGGATGTTAAATACAATTTTGGAAAAATCTTCGTTAGTAAGGATGATATCCTGGTGTTCATTTGCAAGACCGGATGAGAAACTAACCTTGGATAGGGGCTGGAAAAGCGGAATCATAGAAGACCTGCTGCTCTTGGATTGAGGTACAGAAGCCGCTGTTTTAGCGCTTGTCATGGTTGTGGCGCTTATGGAATCTTCAGAGTCATAGTCTTCGTCAGAACTCCAAACTTGAGGGATTTCAGTAGACTTGAACTCGGATTCGATGTAGCTGTCCAGACTCGCCTCGAATTCTTCCTTAATTTCTTGCAAAGCTTTGTCTATGTTATCCATGTTGGTTTTTCGGCAGATTGACAAGATTTGTTCTTCTTTTTCATAATTCCACAGCTTGCTGAATTTTTCTTCTTGCTTTCAATACAATGATTTACATATACTAGAGTATTTTTCCAAAGCAAGTACTAGATCTTTTTTCATTCCCGTAATGTTATAAGAAGGTATTATAATCATAAAGTGAATAAATCTTTAAAATTTGAGAATCACTATGTCTTAGGAGCCTATGAATACGTTTTGACCAATTTAGCAATTTGATCTGGCCTAACCTGGTCTTGAAATAAAACTCATTTTTATGGTTTGTTCCTTTAGTTATCTGTTGTAGCTGGTAATTATTTTTTGCACTTAGGTAGGTATGCATCTGACAATGTTAAGTGAAAACACTCCAGATTCTTTGTTTTTCAGAAACGTTGTAATCGGTGGTGAATCTACCGCCAAATTTAGTACCAATATATTTTTTCTACTGTCGATAAGTCAGTTACATCAAAAAGTAAATATTTTGCAGAAGTGATGATGGCTTAATCAATAAGTATTTTTATTGTTTCATAAACATATTTTTAATTTTAATACTGTCTGTTTTGAGTCATTGCCGGTGCAAAGTCTCTGACTTTTATTAAGTAATAACTATTGGAGTATAGCGATTAATTAATCCAAAAACCACTAAACCCTAAAAATCAAAACTACTACTCTCTTACACATATAAAATAAATAGAAGTCAATCAACAAGCACAACACTGTACAGAGACGAAAATAACAAGACCTTATATTAATGAAATTTCTGAAAAGTTAATATAGATCAGAAATAAACATGAGGCGTATCGCATTTAAAAATCCTTGTACTTTCAGGTCACTTTTAATACGTACGAAACATAAAAAATTGAATGAAACAAAGAATTGCAAATATAGTAAACAATTTAAATAAAAAGTACATTAATCAAGAGTTAGCATATATAAAAAAATGTAGAACAAAGGATGTTTTTGATTGCACCTTTATCATCTGCAACCAAGCCTTGATGTTAAAAAACATAAGCAGTCGACTAAGGGAATAGTGGTTTCAACTGAACCAACTCTAATATGATGATTAACTTGTCCAAAAAGTAAAACGTAAAATCCATAAAACATATATAGTATATTATCCATATCATGCATAAACCGATTTGTCACTCATACAGTTTTGCTTTACAGACTTTTCCAGTGTCCATAAATTTTCCTCCTTTTTAAATTTTGCTAAAGCGAACTGCTAAGCCGAGCCTCTGCATCCTTCACCTAAATAATGAACCAAACCCCGTAAACGCCAATTTCATTAAACGTTAAAAATAGTTGACTATATTTACTTTACGAGAGTGCAGATGCACACATTCAAGCTCTGCTTGCATATTGCATTTGGAATTTATAAAATTTCCCTCGAAGTTCTGTAGATTTTCCGAGTTGATTCATTGCTTCACAGTTTATACTATTAGTCTTCTATTGACAGACGAATTTACTGGAGAAATTTGTAAGCGAACATGTCAATTGGAAATATTAAATAAACATTGGGAGTTAACCAACAGTTCGTCAAATTTAGTCGGTCAGTGCAGACGACGGCGACGACGGCGGATCTAAATCGGTAAACGCGTCGCGGTGCTTGAGCTAGTGGTTTACATCTCAGTCTCAGATTGTGTGCTGTGTTATGTTGGTGTGGAGTGCGTGAGTGGAAACTCATGGGATGTTTCGATATGTTAAGGGGTTAGGTTGGTTGTTTTGTGCCTGAGGATTAAGGGGGAGAAAGATGATCACCCCAACTTTTAAAGCCACGGCGCCGTCACCAGGTAATAACCTTAAGAAACCTTTCCGAGCAGCTTAGAACGGGATAAGACTGCTCGTTTTTCCAAATAATATTGCTTTTTCAACGCTTGACTTAGCTAAATACACTCTGACATGGGTTTTGGTGTAGCGGTTTACGTTGGCAGACTGCGTGGATAAATTGGAGGTTAAATAAAAGAGATGAGATTTGCCAACTCTTTATGTAATTTCACTATTGGTTTACCAGGTGTTTTTTTTGGGTTCATAAATATTGTTGATTTTTTGCAAATTTCCCTTACTTTTTACGACGTAGTGGCCTTTATACGAGATGTTGACTTTTATCTTACGTTTTCAAGGCAAGCGCTTTACGTATAATTTTATTAAACATAACATTTTATAGGATATGATATTTATAGCAATTGTCACTTTTTTGGAAATTTTATTAATTAACTACATTTTATTTGCGATACAATGATTTTTAAAACCTGATGATTACAAGTTTCATTTCTTAGACCGACGCATCAAATAATGCAAGCTCTTATGATTTTAAAAACTTTATTCATTTCCATAAGCTATTTTAAGCCACGCTTCGGTATTTATAATACAACATACAGGTTAGCAATATACAGTTTTGGATTTTTGGTTTTATATTTTAATATAATATGTTTAATATTTTTTATTATTTTTAGTATATTAAACTAAAGCATTTAAGTGAGCATATTATTTAGGAAACTAAACAATGTACTAATATTACATGTCTAAAATTTGACCTGCTTTTTGTATTTAAATACGGATATAACTGTATTCGCTTCTTGTGCTATAAAAATTATGTAATTTTTCATTTTGTTGCTAAATATGTTACAAATTAATTGTTAATATATATATATATATATATATATATATATATATATATATATATGTGTGTGTGTGTGTGTGTAATATATGCAATATGAAATTTGAACTGAAAAACTCATTGACATTATAAACTATATGCCAGAGTTTCAAATAAAAATATTGTCGAGGTCTTTATAATAATTATTATCTCAACTCTAATCCAAGCATTCTTAAAAAATAAATATGATGGGCTCACAGCCTACACGATGAACATTTTTGCGTAAGCCTCAAACATAAATTTCCAATAACAATAATAAACCATTGTTTTATAGCTCATGGATAAAAAAACATAGTTCAATGTTTACAATAGTGAACATATACTCATACACATACACCCATCTGTTTACTCAAAGGTGATCTCACGTCGATAATAATCGTTTTAAAAATACAACGGTAGTAAAAGCATTGTGTGTATTGCTTTTCACTTGGCAAGTACGACCAAACATTCAATTAAACATGACGTCCATAGCAACTGAAATTTCAATAAAAACGAATCTGAGGTCAAGTTCAAAAATATTTTGAATCCGCATTTTAGATCGCTGCTCAAAAGTGTAACATAAAAATAAGTTTCAAAAATAAATAAGCGGGATTTTTACGTTTTAATTTCAACTAAATTTGTTTACAATTATAAAATGACTCAGATGTTGACGCATTCAAAATATTTGAGAGCCCCTTGAGCAGTTTTAACTTTTGCAGGAAAGCAATTTCTGTCTGTGTATAGCACAATATCTTGAAGTGATGCAATTTATCATACAACTATCATATCAAAATCGCAGGTAGATTACCCGCACAGATTACAAATTATTTCTAGTAAAGTAGTTGTTAAAATAAACCTATCGAATTATAAATTATAGCACACATTAAAAACTAAACAAACAAGTATTGATAGATACTTAGAAAAATGTATACACTTGAACACGGTAAACTGTTACCGATTAAAATTTTATTACGTTTTTATCAACATTTCCTCCACCTTGCGAGCAAGTGAGGTATTTATGACTCTTGATGGATGTTTTGTAGAAGAACTTAATTCTTAATATTGTTATGATGGAACTATTTGTCACAAATGCAGCCACGGCAAATGTCTAGCTTAATTTGCTCTTAATCTATTATTTATATCTTTTAAATTATATACACTGAGTAAGAATTGCATACCTTAAACACAAAATAAGTTTCGATTAGCCGCGACTTGCTCGCTTCGCTCGCTCACATTTTGTAGAGTAAAGCTGCACTTAAAGCATTAAGAAATATATATTATATTAAAATGCACTTCAGATTTTTGTTTTAGCAAATATATGGTAACTAGCATGGAAATAAGCTTAACTATTTGCGTTTGTAAAGTTTACTCAAACAGCAAATGTATTTTTTATGATTGCTATTTTATAAAATATAAAATGTTTTTCTGAAACATGACTAGTAAATTTCAACCTTCAATCAATTACAAATATTGTATATTACAGCTCACTTATTTTTCTCAACTAGCATTAGAAAGACTCTGCAAAGGTTCGTAATTTTACAATTCTTTTACATAACCTTTAAAATTGCATTTCATGAAGTATGAAATATGAATATGAACACCTTTATATTTTATACGTAGTGTGAAATAAATGTGAAAAAGTAATATAAAACTGCACAGAATTAAACGTCGTATATTCACGTACAAACTGTAGTACACCACATTTTGGAAAAATTATCTACTACTTTTAAGTATTTTTAGGAACAAAAAGTGAAATGATGTTTTTCTATTGTCAAAATTGCAAGAACACTAATTAAGATTTCACTCCCAAATTGCGGCTTAGCTTTAAATTAGATTTAACCAAAATGTACATCTCAAAACAACCCAACGTTCTAAAATAAACTGATAAGCAAGGAAACCAGCCTAAATAAATTCCAAGCTGAAACATGTTTCCAGCCCAAATTTAATTCACAAACATTTGTAACCCATAATAACATCACAAGCTAAAGTAAGTTATCTTAGGTAAGCAAACAGGACACCTCCATCAAAATTTAGAGAGAACTCGTTAAACAACGTTTCATCAGCTCCCAATAACACAATAATTAAAATGGTCCCTAATCGCCTCCCATGAAAGCGATTTTCACAGACTCTCCGGACGGGTAATTGCGAAATTTTAATGGACTGCCAACACCATCTCGCTTTTTGCCTCTTCTCTGACATCAAGCAACATTACGAAGAAAAACACTTCCGGTCCGGGTGTGGGCGGCCAGTGCCATTCGTGAAAATAACCACGTGCTCTCGACTCCCAACGTCTGTCTCAACTCAACTTTAGTTTCTCCCGTTAAAACTTAACAGACCTTCGGAAAAATAATTAGTCGCCAGCCAAAAACTCTCATCTGTTTTTAAACTGTGTTAGATTTGCAGTGGAAATCGCTGTTTTTGAAACGACTTTGTAAAACACTAGAATCGTTCTATGTTGTTTGTGAGCTATTTGTATGTCGTTTTTCTTAATGAAGGCAATTTTCTAAATGATGAAAGTAGTATCACATTTATTCTCTGCTGATATTGCTCTATTGAATTTTGTAGAAATTTTTCATGAATTACTATTACTAGTATTACTACGTTGTTTTATTTTTTAGTTGCTTAACCGCATAAATTAGTGTGCAATTTACTTACTTAATTAACTCATCCTGAATCTAGTCGCAGAAATTTTTCTAGAAGCTCTGTCATAGCCCAAGTGGACTAACCCAACACTAGCTGTTATTCTATATATCGTCTATAATTCCCTAAATATGTCTTCCGAAATCTTCTCATATAAGTCGCTAACTATAAGATATAATATCTGGAATAATTTGAAGCGTACATCGTAATGTATGTATTCGATTAATACTATTTTGATATAAACTGCTTTTAATTTTTCATATTTCTAATTGCTGTTCAATTCATATAAAATATTGGTATCAAGTCACAAGATTAAAAAATTCTATTGAATCTACATTTATGCTATATGTTTTATTACCAAATAAATAATTATCTTTAAAACATGACAACTGCATTTATTTCAATAAAATGAATTTTTTTAAAGCTTTATTTAGTAAGCTACCAAAATTAACTTATGAATCTCATTGAAAAGTGGTTTGATTCCAATTATCCAGACCTAATGGTCACAAACTTTATGTTCTATGCCTTTTGGTTTTATTAAATATTTCTGTCAAGTAAAACTGCTTTTTAACATCTTTATCATAATCTACAAGTTGTAAGCTATCATATAAATCCATTATAAAAAGTGATATTATAATTTTATCCTTAAAGGCGGCTATAATAAAGCGTATAAAATAATTTATACATTTCACTTAAAAATAAAATGTCATGTACCAAAGATTTATATTTATATTTGCAGCTATCATCGGAGAAGAATGATAATTATTTTAATGTAATTATTTCAATAAAAAAATATATCTTACTACTTGGAAATGAATTCAAATAATTTTCAATATAACATTAAAATTAAAGATAAATTACAATTTCAAAAGTTAAGCAACAATCTTTTAACACCATATAGACAAATCATAATATTAAGCAGGCAATTTTTCTATTGTTCTTTACTATCTGTGTAGACATTCTCTCCGTGTTTCTTCTTTTCAAGCATGCAGTATATTGTCTAATTTTTAAACATATTTTACTCAAAGCCTGCTCTGGAAACTTCAAATAATTAATCTATTTTTAACTGATCTGATTGATATATCCAAAAACTATATATAATACTAGTTAATTTACTTTAGCAACTACGGACTTAAAAATACAATTTTTCATTTTTACTAAGGAATAAATCCTACAATTACAATATACATATATTTTTATAGAATACCATAAAATAAATGGAGGTTGTTTATTTCATTCTATAAATTCAAAAATAAATTAAAAATCTATATTCTAATATATACTTTACTGTAATAGGTATTGAAATAGTGGATTAATATTGTATAAGCTGGTTATTTTTATTAAAATAGGTATTTGTGTTAATTCTAGTATTAATAATATTCAGTTATTTCAAGCCATAGTACAGGGTATGGCCTCTTAATTGTTTCTCTGTTTTTTTATATATGTTACGATATTGCACAAATTCTGTCTGTTTGGTATCTTAGGCCTTACAAAGCTCCACGTAACCTGGCAAACATATGCTATATAACGCATATACTGAATATATTATATATATACATCAAAAAAATTATACACCACCTTTCATCTAACCTCCAAGATCGAAATCACAGAATGTATCTGTGGATTCTTCCCAAAGTTTTGGTTTGGGTACCTTTCTCTTATTTTCATCATTTTCTCAAAGACATGACATGGATTTGTAAGCCTTGAACGTATCATAAACGCAAATGCGTCTACGACCACATTTTCGAAGTTTTCGCAATTAGAACACAGACTGTATTCAGAATCACAATAGAATTAGTTTTCAAAGTGTTGTTGGTATGTAAACATAAATTTTTGCTTTTTATGGTTAGGTGGAAATCATTATGTGTCTATTTCGTCTTAAGTTATGTATGTCAAATTGAAAACAAACAGAAAATCTGCAATCCATAATTATCCCACTCGATCAAGGACTTTAACTATTATGCAAACTCTCTAAGAAAAAAGTAAAAAGGTGGCGTATGCTACTGTTGTATGCGTTTATTTAATGCGATTTTTAAAAGAAGGCCATTTGTTGTTGCAAAAATAAATTGAAGTTTTTACATAAAATCATTTCCTCACCAAGTTTCATTTAATTAGCTGCAAACTGCTATAATTCATATAACATATTTTTAAATTTTATTTGCCAATCGGACCTGGGGATATAATTATACATGTGAAAACAGAATGAACGTATCTATTTTATTCTAACTTCAGGTATAATTTCACGTCGAGGGTTTTTTGATGGATATTTTGTTTTGTTCTCAACTTGAAAATACATTTTGTCAGTTTAATTGGCGAAAATAGATTTCCTATTCTATATAAGTTATAGAAAAACTCCTTATAAAGAGCTGGCTCACTTTGCATTTGTTTTCAAAAATAATTCTCATTACCTAATAAAAGAAACCAACCAGCTAATAGCCTTTTCAGCTTCAAAACAATTAATTGATTCATTCGTCAAATATAGGAAGAATTCAATATTTACCCAATGATTCGGTCCATCACCTTCCTTTCTACTCTTGCAATGCCCATGCAAACGAACTTCCTCTAAATGAAATTTAAAGTGAGTCATAGCATGAGAAAATCGATTTGGAAGCGCAGATCATTATAATTTATTAATATTACGCTGGCGGTATAAGTAACCGGCAAGAAAACTGCTACATTTCCTGTTTTATGTGTTTCCTTTTGAAGCGTGGCTATTTTCGGATATTGTTGCACCTGCCAAAAGTCTATTTTACAACCACAATATCTAATGGCACAGATAGAAAGGTTATTTTGTCTCTAATTACACACACCTGTCATGACAAGGTTGCTCTTATAAACCTCAATTTTCCGCACCAGACCAGTCGTTTCCAAAATTTTAATAAATATCAAAAATGTTGAAAATGGTCCAAATCTGCTAAAGACTCGTCGCTTTGTATGTTATATAAAAAAATAAGTTTCGTTACCGTAGTCACATAACTACATGCAACATCACTCGTTTAAAGTCATTTTATTTACAACGAATAGCTGGTTGCATACACGTACACCAATACGTTATTTTGTTATGCCACCTTATTTGTAACTTTAGGATTACACATGTAAACACTCAAACCCCAAACCTAATTTTCGACAAAATGGCAAATGCTCAGAAACGTAAAATACTGCGCTTCCTCATCATCAATAAATAATATCTACCTAATTTTAGCTCATAGGCCCAGAGAGTCCGAGTGGAACAAGGCAAATGTACTGTGCAGTTTCACTTGCTCACCAACAGGTCTCTCTAAACGACGTCAGGTGTAAACAGAGCTAATTTTAACTGTCACAAATCTCGAACTAGAGAATGGAATATGTGGGTGAAAATCAAAATTAATGAACTGCGACAATTTGGCCGTCGTCGTGACGAACGCTAATTATATTCCTGTACTGAGTCAGAAACACATGTGAGATCAATGGGCGTAGTTCTGAAATAACCGGGGATCCGATGTCACAATCTTAAAATCTTAATAGAACCACAATTTCTATGTGAGCTCAAGCCAAAGCAAACAATTTGGAACACAACGTTCAATTATCTGTAAATTATGTAGAGTCGTAAAATATGCCTCAAATGCATGCACTCGGGTCATTTCACCAATATGTATTCTATGGAATTCTGATGCATCAGGGCGAATTTATCTTATACCTGCAGATAAATGAAAAGTATCTACAGCTTAATTTGTACATTTTTTCTGTTATTATTTATGAACTTTTTAGAATTCGATTTCGTCTAAAGATGCCATTAATTATAAGCGAAATGCAACAGAAGGAAAAGTACTGAATAAAATAAGATTGCTTTCGAAAATAATTAATAACTCCAAGAAACTGAATATCAATAATAACTAACTCATGCATTATACTTTACTAACAGCAACTTTTGGACCGCATTTTTGATTTTCCTATAGAGCTCGTGATTGTCCTGTGGATGTAGATGTGAATTCTGAAGGTTTTATTATTAAAGCTTGGCTATTTTTGTAGGTATTTGGTCGCCGGGGCAGAGCACATCAACTGATTCAAAATATGAAGAACCTAACCCCAACTTAGAAGAAGATGAACAAATACCGCCCGTCTGGACGCCAAAAAGTGCAGGTGCTAGTCCTACTGCAGACAGAAAAGAATTCCGGCCGGTCAACTTTGAATCGCCCAAGTTAGGCCGAAAGAACAAGGCGAAATCAGACGTAAGTAAATTGTAGAATTAACGCTTTACTAAATAGTGAGATTACATAAGCGATTTTTACTTAGTAATTTCGCTAAGATTGTTAGAACTCCGTATGAAAAACCTTAAAATGCTGATTACCAGTGGTAAAAATTACCTAGTGACTGGAAGATTATTCGGCTTAAGACTCCTTGATTCATCAAAGAGAATCCAATTTTCAGGAATCGGCAGGATCAACTCCTGTAGAACCACCGTGGAAAAGTCCGGACACGAGCAGCGACGTAGGGGTGGCTTTATCTTCTTCTTTGGAGAAACGACTGCCTACGAGCTATTCCGCACCCGCTTCAGGATTTACCGAGTTCCAAGCACCACGACTCCCCAGGGCGCAAAACCCCACCATCACACTCTTGCAGAAGGCCAGAGGCAAGTACATCTTCTCCTCCATAAATTTGTTACTCCCATCCAAATTGATATAGCCCCTGTTTATTCGTTTACTTCTTTCGCAGAAGGGCAAATACCCAAAGGTGCCTCTTATATTGAACAGTATGAACAAAGTCACCAGGTTAGGAGGAGTAAAGGTGACAAGCAGGCAGGAATAAACCCTGGAGAGATAAGTAAGTTATTCTTAGTATTTTTTATGACTGAATCTGTTCTTTATTGTCAGAGACATTTTTAGCGTGTTACCATTTCAAAACTTTTCTCAAATTGGCATATAAATATTATGTATAATATTAGGACCAAACGTTATTTTTTACCCACATCTTTTAAAAATATTTATGTTTATTTAACCGTAAATTTGGTAAATCAAAAGCAACTTATGATTAGTTATATATTCCGTTTATAAAGATCGTTTTTTATGTTAGTCAAATAAACAACAAAAATTAAAAATAATTGCCTTTGCCTATCTTAATTCAAAATCCTTACATATGAAATTTGGTTGACGTGAGCTGTGGTGTTTTTAGCAAACTGTGGAAACTAATTGGCCACAGGCAAACAGGTATCAATTTTTTATTGTTAAAAGTGTGGAGAATCAGCATTAAATACTCACGGATGAGCAATTATAAAACAATAACATTTATACTGAAACCAAATTGAAATTTCATATTTACATGTTTTAGCTCAATTTATAGATATTTTTTTACCTTTAACGCTTAACGGAATTAAAGAATTTGCAACTATAGATTTAATGTGCAAAAAACTTAATCAGATTATTCCCGAACAGATTATCTTATTCTACAGGGAGCTAAACAGAACCTCTAACAAGTAAAACTCCATAAAAACCTGTTTTATTTTGAAATGCACTCTTGCATTAGAAACTATATTAATTTAAAATCCCTAGTAGACATGTAAACTTTAGATAATGAATAGTTGTACCTACTAAAGGCCATTCGGCCTTTACTTACGATAAAGAGCGTAAGTTTCTGACATAAATATTCGCTAGAAACTAATGTGTCTTAATCTATAGAAAATGACCTAGTATAAATGATCAGTATGGTGGCAAAAGTACATTTTGCTTAATATGAAAAGATATAAACAAGTTTTTTTACACAAAAATGTTAGGAACTATTTTTATCTAGATTATTCTTATAGTCACAAAACTACAACACAATTGTTAAATATTGATTTAGGCTAATATGCTCCGGTAACTTATTTGCCAATTACTTTTCAGTTGAGCAGCAAAAATTGTGTTTTGCTATGTGATATACAGAATGCTGCTGAATTAATTTTGAATACTTTTATTACATGTTTAGAACAACAATGTAACCACAGCTTCGTATGTTCTATGTACAAATAAAGTGTCAGAAATTTGGCTAATTTGGAACTTCTGACATAATCGACACGATGCTGGTAGACCATGCTGGATTAAAGAACACATTGCAGACACAATAACACTTTTATCTCTACAACAATACCAGCCTCGCAATCCAAACACGATGTAAGATTTGTCAAAATCCAGATAAAATAATTTTTCATGATCGCACAACCTTATGAAATAGAAACAGAAAAAAGAACATAAACAGCCAGTAAAGTTTAATTTTGCTGAGCGTTTTTTATACGAGCACCGCGGAGCGTAACATTTTTATTAATACATTTTAGGAAACACATAAATACTATACTATCCGTCTTGTAAGTTGAGCTGATTATTACAATTAGCTGCGTAGAAAATAATCAGAACCAAATACACGACAAAAAGTTAAATCGTTCTTTGAATAAGGCATAAAAAATGGTTCTCCTAGCTTAACAAACTTACGTAATCGTAAATAATAATTTAAAATCAAACTAAATTCACTGAAATAAATGATTTAAGTTAAAGGCGAAAAAACATATTTGCTTATCTTTCCTTTCCGGTTTAAATTTATTGTGATGTTTTTTGATTTCTCTAAAGAATTTTTTATTATTTTCAGCTTGTTTAACCGTTAACAAGTATAAGATTCTTTGAAATAATAACAAAAATTCTGTCTTAGACTAGCGACGTCATTCGAAATTCCGCCAGTGGCTTTTAACATGCACATGTAATAATTGTTGCGGTTATTAATTATGATAGTAACAACAAAAACCAATCGCTAATGATTTTGTATATCTACCACATCTTTAAGATTTGTAACTTAATTGTGAAACAAGCTGTATAATATTATATTAAAAACTGACATGAAATTCATTACATTTTTCAAAAATTGCCCTAAAACCGAAATTTATAACAAAAATCTATAGAACACCTAAAATTGTAACTGTACTAAAATTACGTTCAGGATATTGCTATTTTTACCATTATTTAAAAATATCGCCTTCAATTAAAAACATCGATTTTACGTTACACATTTAGCAAAACACTTAAAAACATATAGTAGTGTAATCATATCATTAGAGGTAATGCTCTGCTTCGTATAACTTTAGAATTGATAGTATTATTATAGACAAATAGAATATTGCATATAATCAATGGACTTTCCAGGGGTTCTGAATATGTTTCTAGAAGTCCAATTCTATACATGCAACTAGAGTATTTACTTTCAAGTTCAGTTTCATCTGAAATTAATTAAGTAAAAATTCAATGAAACTGAAATTAAAAACATTTGCACTTGGTAGTTATTTCTTAGATAAAATGTCACTAAAATTTCGGCAATTAAGGTTATAATAAAAATAAGATGTTAATTTGGATTAGCATTAAGTTGCAAATTATTTGTATTCATTGTGCTATGATTTATTGAAGAGCTACTTAATAAATTTTTATAATGTTAGCACTTAGCTACTTTCACCATTTACATCTAAATCTAGTTCGTTACCTGAAATGAAGCATCCAGTCATAGAAGTTTGTGAGTCAAAAACTATTTTTATAAGCCGCTTCTAGTGCTCCGATCAACTTTAAATGACAAATGTAGCTGTGTTGCAGTGCTTTAAAGCATGTAAGACATGTCAATGTAATTTAAACTATTTAAACTAGTTTAGTCTAAAATTTTATTAACTTACTATCAAGAGTTATTGGTGGTCCAACATGCTTTAAAATAATTTTACTAAAATATCTGTATGCAAAATTTAATCAACCCAACTCGGACGATCATTGTGCTATGGAGTATACTTATTCACAAATAGATAGATAGACGGTTTACCAAAGATAGTCAAAATGAATTCACAGGCTACCAAAACGCCAACGTTTCTTTTTTATTACTAGACTATGATTGCGATCTGGTTACACCCTCTTATTATTACCTATTTTATATTAGCAAAAACTACAATTTTTGTTCTATTGAAACTGTCTGCTTTGAGATTTTAAGCAAATCTGTAAATTTTCTAGCTGTCGAAGAGATTATAAAGAAATTGTGTGGACATCTATAAAATTTTATGCAAACCACAAATTAAAGATTCATATAAATTAGTACAGTTTCTATAATAAAATCCTAACCACAAATAGAGCAAAAACATGCTTAAAATAAACATGATACAAGACAGTTTCGTACACAAATACACAAAAATGATCCGGTAAGCCTCGGAATGACAAATTCAATTAATCTTATCTAATACGTTTCGACTAAACTTCGGGACACACATAATATATTGTAATTGCTTTTTTCCAGTTTATCAAATTAAGAACGAATATACCAGCGAATCCGATAGTGAAAAGCCTAGAAAAATGGCGGACTTAGGACCTAGGAAATTTGAAGGTATAGGTCCGACGACCAAAGATGGAATGCCTTTGATTTTGAGATCGGTAAGTTTTTTAAACGTATTATCGCGGCAGACGTCATTACTAATTTACTAGCAATCTCTCAAATGATCATCTTTATCTACTTTGTTATCTTGAACTATACATTGCAAATAAAACATTTTTGTATGGCAACTTTTTGCCAGACTAGTTTTTAAAGATAGTTCCGCTTTGACACAATGTCAGACAAACGCGCAAATATTCTATCGCCAGAATTCCTTATTTTTAAAATTGAAAGTGTGGTTCATTTACAGGAAGTAAAAGATCAAAATCAATCGAAATGGTACAAGAGGATGTACGATACAATTCATAAACAGAAACAGCCAGATGGTAAGTCCTCTCCGATTTTGTTTGGATATTAATATAAAGTTCAACAGGCAATAGCAATTTTTTTTTGTATTTTCCAGACGAGTATGTAATGGTGCGATATAAACAACGTAGAGGTATTTAAATTAATTTCGAAATTCTTTTAATTGGTGTTGGTTTTCCGCTTCGATTCATCAAATCTGCAAAGCCTTATGAACTTTTGGTTTATTCAAATTTTTCCCGGTGGTGTCGGGGGTAAACTATGTAGGGGGTTAAAAGAGGTAAATTGTACCGGGGAGCTTAAATAATTGAAACGATTTGAATAAACCAATTGCATAATTAACATGCAAAAGATTATGCGCTTAATTTTACTAATTTGAATGTTAAATCCATTGGACTGTTTTTGCACCATGGTGTATATTCATTCACACTTCCATTTATTGCAAATTTTCGCCATGACATTTTAATATTTATATACAAATCGATTCCACTACATTCGCAATTTGTTTGTTTCCACCAGTTTGCATTTTGCACGTGAATTGAAAACTCATTTTTTCGCAATAAATATTCTGTGCCCCAACCCCCATCCAGCTGCCTCACACCCTTCTGTGCGTACCGGGGCGGGCGATGAAACTTCGATTTATCGAAACTGATGGATGCTTTAAACGAAGTGAATTAAATTTGGGCTTTATTTATATTTTCAATAAATTTTCAGCGCTTTCCACACGAGCGGATGATATTATTAGGGGCTTTAAATTCAATCGCAGTTCTTTTACAGGAGGTTCTCCTAATTCACCGCAAATTTGATTGCTGTAAGGCTTCATTATAGGATACATGGACATTTTCTATTCAGATTCCCCATACTGACTCAAACTTCTATGTGAATTGCTTAAATATAATTTCCTTGGCCATGCTAAATAATTCAATATTCATTTTATTAGATCAACTTAAATATTCAAACTATTATTGTATTTTTTAGAAAAATTGTTACAATTAAGCAATTTGTATAAAGTATAAACAACTAACTGATTGTAGATTTCTAAACTATAAATACTAAGTGTAAGACCAACTTTTGCATCCCTGAGAAGTTTCAACTGCATCATATTTATAATACATATATATTTATAACCTTTTCAAAATGAATAATTTTAGTCAGTTAAAATATTTTTAAAAGTTCTTTTGTTTTGTGATTCATTTTTACCAAGAAAAAGTACTAGCAACATAAACAAGATCAACTCCCAACTAATGCAATGGTAATTAGTGAAAAAAGCGGGATTAGTTATGATTTTGAACTTTCATATATTCATAGCACTGGATGCCCTCTTGAAAAGTATTACGTATTTAAACGATAAGATAAAAGACGACAGAACCTTTCACACCATTTCTCTTAGTGTTATCGCTTCCATTTTCATGTACGCTGCTTTTGTGAAACTGAGTGTTTTGTTCGAGAGAAAGGCCTCATGTAGTGCAAAGCAGGGTTTCTAACGCAGTTTTACCGGATTTGTTCCCAGGTCGGTATCCTTACACATCCGGGTACCTCTCAGAGCCTGAACCCGGAGCCTACGATAGTGACGCCGCGTTGTCGGATCACAAATACGCGACGCTGGATCGCCGGCGCCTTCAGGCCAGAGATAAAGAGAACGAATTTATGTCTTCCACAATGCCCAGAAGCACTTCAAAGTAAGTACATTTCTTTTATCAATATGATGCGCATTTGAAAGCCAGTTTGGCACAACGCTATATCAATTTTGCAGAGTGTGTTTATGATTTTCTTGTTTATTTCCGCGGCCCAGAAAACACATTTCCTCTTAACAAATGAATGACCTGATAATCTATACTTAATTTATTGTAGATAGAATTTGCGAAGCTTGATACATGAAATAACTGGTTACATAAAGAACATTGATGAAATTATTGGCACGCTTTTATTTAAACAAATCATTACTGTTAAATATGTTGTTGCTTCTCTTTAAATATAGGTACCCTCCTAAAAGAGTAATTTCAGTTTATTTATTTTCGTCATTTAGTTCCGATCTTAATCTTAATTGACTTAAAAATAATCTTTATGCAAACGTATAAAATCAATCACACGTATTTAATTTACGGGACTGGTTTATCATACTTTGTAACATATTTGGCTTAAATTTAAGTATAAAAGGTAAATTGTTTTAAGCTCACACGCTGTAAAAGTGAGAACAAGTAATTACTATTAGCATATCTTTTAATACTACATTGTATTTGTAGTCTGCATACACTTCGTGTAAATCGGGGAGTATCATTGAAAAATCAATCGGAATTTAAAATGATAGAAAATTATTTTCAGTATAATTATTAGTGAGAAAAGTACAAACTATTTCGTCATAGCATTAGTTATTTCATTTTTCCTACATTAGTACAACTAAGCCAATTGAACCTGTGTTTAATCACATATATAAATAAGTAACGATGTAAATCTAGTTTTCTTACTTCTTGGTAAATATTTTCAACATAAACACAGTGAATATATTTCTACTTGGTCTTCTTAATTTCCTTAAGCTTAGCAGAAATAAAGGAGCTTTTATAAGGAATCTAGGTGCAGTTTAGAGCTACTGTTAATATATTTCTCTCAAATATATCACCCAATTATACTTATCCATTATTTTAAACACAATATAATATCTCTCTTTGTAAAAGTCTTCCATAAAGCAATACTTACACATTTCTATCACATTGATTCGGTTTCTTAATATACTTAACTGATACAGACAGGATAATTGATACACTTAATTTAATTGCAAGTGAGTTTCTGCTATATAAGGATCAATGCCCATTCTCCATCCCAATTAGAACCTAGTAGAGATACTTCGTTTCTGCCACATACTACAATAAGGACCATTTAAATGACATTTGTTGTGGTGCGTTAATCCTTAATGAAACATTTTTAGTATTGCTACTCAACAATATTCAAAGTTATATAGAGATTATCTTTACAAGCAGCAAATGATTGGTTCTAACATCAAACTACTTTGCCTAGTACTTAATTAAGTACATCATGTCTTTTATACATCCATTATCATCTCGGTCTACTAAATTCTTCCAATATTAATATTCTACTTTACTTTAGTTTCATGGAGAAACTTTTCGCGATACTTTTTTATGTTTATCTAGTCTGTTCATAGTAGAACTTAAAAGCTCAATTGTAAGCGTTTTGTATACTGAATAAAGTTGATGGTCAGATAAAGTACATTCTGATTGTTGCATTTTGAATTCACTAACGACTGTCATAATTAGTAAGAGGTTACAAATTAATTAAAAATTGATTAAAGGCTTTAGGATCATATACTTACAAACATTGTGTAGAAACGAAATGATAGGAAAACTGGTCCTGCGTAATACATTTGTAAATGAAATTAGTAGCAAAAGATAAAATGCTAATTACAAAATAAAAACAATAATAATATTTCAAAACGCCTAAAATCGAAACATCAAAAGCTGTAAATCGCCAAACATCAGGAGTCTAAAAAGTCAATAGATGGAAAGCTGTCAGAAAAAAATGTAACAAGCCTTCAAAATAAAATCTTAAGAACATACGAAAAAAATACGACTTAACTCTTTAAGAATACGAATAATCCTTATGGTTCCAGGAAAATCTACAAAAATTTGAAAATTTTTAATATTAAGAAAAGTTCATAAAAATGGAAACTTGTAAACGTCCATTTAAAATACCATGGTCTGAGATAAAGCTTTCTATTTGTGCTTGTTGCTTTTCTTTGCTGTTCTTATTTTATTTGTCATTTACTCTATAATATAATAATAAATTTACAAAAGAATTTAGCATAAAAATAAAAATCAAGTAAGTAATTCAATAAAGAATATAAACGGAGATTTATAATAATAATAAAAAATGAAGAAATGGAAAGTTAAGCCGCCGTATTTTTTAAGTACATTATTACTAAATGACATTATGTAATGTGCAAGTGAAAAACTATAACAATATCTCGAGAATTGCTAATAATCGAACACACAAAAAATATAGCAGAGAGTCTAAACGCCTGCAGAATTTAAGTATAAATTATAAGTCAAAGAGCGATGAATGTTTCTGACTACTACAGAACTTAAGTTTTTAAAATCCTCAAGATTTATATATAATGGACATAACGGTTCTCATTTTATGTATACATATTTTTAAATAATTTTAGTAATAGTTTTTAGTTTTTAGTTGATAGGTCAATTTTACGAAAATTATAATATAATATTATAATAAATTAATAAAACTTTAATACGTCTCGTTAAATAAGAACTTCTTGTACTTCGATCAAACTGACACGTGTTGAGCGCTAGATTTTTGTGTTATTAACATTTTCTTATAAAACCAAACAAAATATGAAATAAATAGTTTAAACTGAACGATGTCTTTAAACATTTCTACGATCATTCTATTAATAATATGAATTGATATTTGAAACACCTACAAGACTATTCGGCCAAAAATTAGCAGTGAACGGAAAGTAATCTTAATATAAAGGGTGCACTTTACAAATTATCATTACGATAGATCCAAAGTCTTGTATTGCAATCTGTAAGTTAAAATTAATTTTCAGACGCTATATTTTCATACGTTTTCAATTATTATTGCTTTTTAACATACCTAAAGCTTAAAAATGTTTCATCTTTCAAGTACCAAAAAGTAGCACCTTTGATGTTCTGATCTTAGTTCTTTAATTGCATAGTTTTAAGAGGGTATGTGTAAAATGACAGCTTAGTAGTTCTATTTTAACGCCTTATAAAAAAAGCTGACAATTGTTTAGGTTTCGGAAGTCTTATAAATCTTAATGTTTCATACTGATCTACTATTTTGCTATTAGTAATGTCTTTTTTTCCAAATAGCTTCTAGACAAACTCTCTCGTTATGAAATAATTTTTCTTCTGAAATGACGAACTAAGCTATATTCTGTCTCATAAAACAATATTAAATATTAAATATTAAAATACCTTAGTATCAAATCATAAGTATTCCCACACTATAAAGTAAAAGTAACAAAAGCCACATTAAAAGAATGGATGAAAAAACCAAAAATGATATAATTGTTCTGTAATTTCAAGATAACGAACTTTGAAAAGATGAACAGTACTGTTTCCTCTGATTAGGATTTACGTAGTGTTTTGTTTGTCTGAAATCTTCTGATCAAATCATTTGTTTTATATAATAGAATTTCTCTCACACTATTCCATTAACAGCTGCCTTTAATATTTCTTAATAATATGTCTTTTAATTTAATAAAAACCAATACTAAGTCTTAAAATCCTGAGCTTTATACTGCCAAAATATAGGCTGCACTAGAGCCAAGCCATCAACAGTTTTAAAACCATCCGTAAAAATACTGAGCTGAGATATTATATTTCTACTGCTACAGAAACAGATTTATACAATTGCGAATGAAATATGAGCTCCTTTGCACCCTATCTATAGTCATAGTTATACATTTGAAATGATTATTGACAATTATGCTCCCTTTCTTAGAGTCCAAGTTAAAGAATCTTGCTTATCATTTGTAGCCGTAATCAAAATTTTAATCAAAAAATGTTCACAGGCCTTGTCATTAAGTAGAAGACACCTGCAGCTTTAGCCATCTTCAATTCAAAATGTAATGAATCAACGGTGTCTCCCAAAGGCCAAATTTTCATAGCATAAGCACACATTTTATCTTAGAATATTAAATATTTGAAGCGAAATAGGCTTGCTTGCTGACTTTTGAGAGTTTCGAACCATAAACTACAAGATGCAACTAGCTCAAGGCGTCCTCGCTACTTTATGGAGCTTCAAGTGAAACTGATACAAGGGTTTTAATTTTAACATGTACTTGTAAGTGCAATATTGTTTTAAAATGTTTGCAAGAGCGGTTCGTGATTCTCCGATTTTCTATAGCAATAAATTGCAAATTTCATTTAAATTGTAGAACTTAGGCATTATTTAGTAATATAATAGAGAAGTATTTTACATTCTATGTAGCAGGAAAATATTACTCCTTTATAATCTAAACAACATTAAATGAGCTTGGAGTCCACTGTGCTAATAAATTCATTGCTGAAGTAAAAAGCAGAGAGGGGTTTATAAAGTATCTAAAATGCACGAGTGTAGATAATCGTTCATATTTTTTTTGTAATGTTTAGTTTTCATTTATCTGCTATTACTATAGTGACAATAGCGTGTAATAACACCACTAATTCTTTGAATATTGTTTAAATTGTTGTACACATTAGGCCTGCCATTCAGTTTTTTCTATGCTTTAGTAGAATAATTTGAATTTACCTCTTCTTTGCAGATACACTACTGAAAATGTGATAAAGCACAGCCGGGACGTTTATAAAAATCAACCAGGACGAATAGAAAACTATGTGCCAGGACACTCGTCTATATCAGAAAAAGAAGCCAAAGAGGTAAATTTTAATTAAAACTTTTATGAAAATGTATTTTTCATAATCTGTATATTCAGGTATCCCGTAACCTTATCGATGTACACTTTTTTGCATTTTGTGTCGTTTTTTTTGCCTGCAGCGCAAAATCATGATGGCATTTTTGTACCTAATTAATTAGTAGAGGCAACAGATATTAAAATCTATACACATAAAAAGCTCTAAAATTCATCTGTGTAAGCGAGGCGCTTGCTCAACATACTGCTAACACGAACTTCCTCAAATTTTTTTAAATTTTTAACACAGTACTAAAGGGCGATTCCAAGCTAGGCAGCCCGAGATCGTTTGGAATCGCCCGCTCTTTTTCTCTACATACAAAACGTACTGTCTTAGGTGTCATACTAAAAACGAATTTTCCATTTTAGTGGTGGGACGAAGTCATGGATATATTTGACGGGGTACGGAACACAATTTTTATATATTTTTCCTATATTTTCCATCAGTTTTTGTTTAGAATTATTATTAAAACATGTGTCTTATTTGCTTGACTTGTTGTACTTATAACTTTCAGATTCAAAATTGAACTATTATTACGAACAGTCTTTAAAAATGCAATTACTTACTTATTGTCGCTACAATTCGACATTGCCATAACCACTCACAATTACTACAATCTATCCTTTATAGTTAGTATTGTGTTTACAATTTGCATTACAATAAATTTGTTATTGCTTGAAAAATTTTAAAAATTTGCCACTCTTTTAAGGAAGTCGTTCGTAATATTGTTTGGGTTATTGGAAAGCAGTGAAATCGCATTTATCCTCAAGGGACTATCTTTATCCACTAGATTTAATTATATTGATAAGCTTTCACCCACAGTCCTACTAACTGACAAAGGAAGGTTGCGGAATGGAATTTAACTTTCCAAGCCTCAAAGATGTAAACGCCGTCTTGACACTATAATTTGTTAAATAAACCAAAGGTTAACTTGGATGTACTATATACCATAGCAATCTTCCCTTGCAAGCTGAGTGTAATCATCATCAGCTTCTGCCTCAAATTTCACTGATTTCTAGTAACAATCACTCTAACATCTCAAAATCTAAAACGTGGTCAAGGGTGTACTTACTAACGCCTTGTCTTGTCTTAACTTGCCTGGTTTCGGACATAATCAGTGGTTGGATGATCATGCAGCCTTGCCAAGTTACAACTACATGCTCTCAAGGGCCATCACAAGAAGTGTAAGGAGCATGCACAACAAAACTCACATTTTGCTATTATGAAACACTTTCTATCTACCGAATTGCACACTTTTTCTGTTCTATCAAATTGGTCTTCAAATTTAGCTGTAGATCCATAAAAATCATTTGCATTAAAAAACCAAGCCAACAAGGCCATTTATGTCAAATTTTATTTTACCAAATTCAATGAATTGTTTATTTATCGAATGGAATCATGAACGCCTTCGAACACAATCTTAATTAATTTTCTCCAAAATCAATCAAGCTATTTTCGCATTTTATTTTTATCTACAATCTGCTAGAATGATTTATTACGGCAATGAAGTATCCCGTCTGCATGTGTGGTCAACTAAACTTAAAATATAAGCAGATATTATATACAATTAAATTAAAATCATATTAATTTTGAATTAAACCTAAGTAATCCATTCGAACATAAATTAACGCGATGCTATCTTAATAATGTCAATGACACTGTTTTTAGGCAACAGAATTTCTTTTGTGGCCGGGAGCGTAATAATTTTTAATTGATTTTCATATAGTCGGAATGCATCCTTTATCTGTGTGTTCATATTTCGACAATATTTCAACAAGTATTGCGACAGTGCGTTCATTAAATGAATAGCATTCAATTTTCGGTTTGGAAATATTGTTAATTCATTTCATAATTATAAATATTATTGTTTGCTTTCGTAATTTATTTACAATATATGCGTTTCAACACATTCTGGTGTACAAATTCACATTTCGATATTTTTAGTTTCCGCATTCATTTAATTTAATCGCACCATAAATTTAGTTTTATCGTTTTTTAGAAAAACTAAACAAGAGCTACGACGTTAATCGTATAAATTCCATATAATTGTAATAATCTATACATTTCATTCTATCTCTTTGCAATTTCTATTAGATTTAATTAATTTGCAACTTGGATTCAATGTTCACATCCACAAATGTGCACATGCTTGCAAAATTAATTTCTACAAATTTGTAGTCTACATTATTGGCACGAAGCATGACATTTACGTATTAAAAATGAAAATAATCGCAAATGCATGTAAATTAGTTGTACTAACATATTATTATGGTTGTTTGCCTGCAAACGATAATAACATTATGATTTATTTTAGCATCTAGAGCAACAGAAACATGTTCCACCGACAAGGAGCTTCATGAACCAGTGAGTATTCACTCTATTTGAATTTAAAAAATATTTTTCCTCTTCTAAGACGATCACATATAAAATATTACCCTTTTGCGTTCGCTATATAGACAATTTACTTTGATAATCGCAATTACGACCGAGCCAGTATACCTCAAAATGAAAAATTTGAAATCCCATTAACCTTTCCGCAAAAGCAGCCGAGGAAAAACATTTAATTAACCCAACCGTTTTTGCCAACATAACTCCAAAAGCCACATTATATCCCTTTATTTTAAATTACACGAAAACTCAAGCAAAGAACTTCCCCATCAAATTTTATTCTCCGAAATTCCCCGAGCTTACAAGAAGGAAAAACACTTTTATAAGGCCTGCAGCGACTCGCCTCGCGCCGCCCTCGGAAGAAACCTGGGATTTAGAACCGCACACGTGGAAGATTTACCAGATATTAATTTCATATATCCAATAAGACAGAAACAATATCTACGTTCAAACAAACAAACGAATTTAGAGGAGAATCCGGAAATTCTATCTCTTTGCCTCAATCTTTCGCTTTCAATATCAAATTCGCAAGAGATTTCTCAAAACCGATAAAAAACACCTCGTCTTTATTAAATTCAAGTAACGTTTAACTTTTTTGCAGAGCTTTGAAGGAGTCGGGCTATGAAAGCGACTCTACGTTAATATTTAGACGTAGAGACGACACTGTCCAACAACTAAATCCTCTGGAGCAAAAGGAAGTCTACAAAAGCATACAAAAAGGGGGGGACGTGCCCCTCCATGGCTTGAGAAAACCGGCCCCAGAACGACCTAAGGGTGAGTATCAACTTAATTATATTTTTATACCTTTTTTCTTCCCTTTTTCGCTATATTTCACTGGAATTATAATTATTACGAAAGAAAAAGGTAGCTTAAGGATTTGTGATAACAGGATGTTTCAATTTCATTTTCTTGCATAAAATGGAAACATCTGTACACAATCGATTAACTGCGTGCTCTTCCTTAACTTTCAGATTTTAATGCAATTTTGTTTTTATTTGATTATTAATTTGTGTTGGTCCTTTTTTAAATATATTTAAGCAAGGTGGTGAAGGGACTAAGTAACAACTAATCAGCTTTAACAGGTACTTTGAATTTAATTTTTTAATTGAATTGCATGCTTTTTGTGCTCTCGGCTTATTCAAGGAGTGGAGTTCTTTGTAGTAACATGAGGTTTGTGATTGCATGTTGAACGTCAATATCTTATTGGGTAACTGAACTATTCTCTTTAAATTGTGCACTATTCTAAAATGGGTCGAACCATAAATTCGGAATGTGTCAATATAATCATCCTGGCGCCAATCGAACCGCTGACACTCGTCCTAGTTCGAAAGAAAATATGGGTTTTTGATCGTTTAAGTTCGCTTGAGCTTAAAACAAATTCAAGGGTAATTGAGTATGGTTTGATCCATCTTGAACACCTGATTTCCTGAATTTTTGATAAATGTGAAAATAGATGTGACTGAATGTAGTATGGTTTGCGTTTTTCTGCCCTTTATTATTTTCGACACTCCTTTCATTACATCCATTCTAAAAGTCTGATTTTTAACAAGCCATTATTTATCTCAAAGTCAATCTTTACGTAGAGCAGTATAGTTATTCTTAACACTTCTATTTGCTCAAAAGTACTATGTATTGTCGCAAGGATAAAATACATCCAGGAGTAGTGTCTTAGGGAAATATTTTTAATAAATAGCCCATTTAAAAGTATAAGTTTATATTAAAAATTTTTAAGCGTATAAAATAGTATCAACCTTCTTATATTTCGTAAAAGTTAATACTAGTAATCAATTGGAAAACTAAAGTTAACATAAATAGCAAACCATAGATAATAATAAACATTTTTATGCATATTGTATGTGACAAGCAAAGTGAGACACAGTGTCAATGATTTTTTCATATCCAAGAATACCAGGCTTGTTTTTGAATCTGTAAGGAATTTAACTGTTTACTGCTTAAAAGCGAAGTAATCAATTTCCGGAACAAAAGTACCTTCAAATTAACTTTTCTTTGCTCTATTTGTATGAAAATCAAGGTAAAACAATTAAGTATCTAATACAGTTTTAAATCTATACTAGACAAAATAAATAAATGCATTGCTTAATGTATTGCTGTCAATACACCTATACAATCTTAGTCATTTAAATCTTATAATTCGATGAAAATATGATGAAACATCCAAGAAACAAAAATATAGATACTTAATATTGTAAAATGATGAAAATAATTATATGATTGAAATTAAAGAAGACTTTTTACATGCCGAAAAGCAATTATTGTTTCCTAAAATTGTATCACTTAAAATTACGATGTATTTTTTTAAATAAAAAATTATTGTTCTATAATTTTATTTAAATGACAAATATTTTAACAAGATTATATAATTACTGCGGAAGCTCATACATACACTAATGTACTCCTAAAATTTGAATTCGTAGAAATATTATATCTGTATTATTACTTTCAAAATTAACATTAACTTTGCACAATCAAAGTTAAAATAACTTTTTTCATCTTTTAAGTTGTTTTTAATTATTTCCATATTTCGATAAGTTATTGCCTGGCGTTCTCAGAAGGGAAAAAGACGAAACACCAACAGCTTGAGGACGTTGCCATTACTTGCTTTTTTGACCTCCTGCTAAACGCTTGAAAAACTTTAAATGTTAAGAGTGAAGATATTATCAAAAAATACATCTATAGTATTACTAAATTACCACTTTAAAAACGCAAACCAGGCCTATATCTTATTCAACTATTTTCACACAAATTCATCACATTAAATCAAATATTTCTCACAATATGTGCACCAGCACACTTTCCAAATCCAAAAATAGCACCCACAAGAACATTTGCAAACCAATGCAGCAGCATCCATTCTTCTAGATAACCTCAGCATCTCCATTTTAAACATCAAAATTAATCTTAATAAATCATTTGATTCTTTCACAGACGATGGAGAAATCATATACTCCTCAATATTGTCCTTAAGCGACTCTAAGAGTCGTAAGAAAAATCCCATCCTCAAATCACCAACCCATCCAGTCGAAATTTTCTGCTACCCAGTCACTATTCCACAGCCTCCCGCGCAGGTTTTTGGCAATGTTAAAAGAACCGCCCCTTCGGCAACTCCAAATATTCCAAAACCTCCCCCAATGCCACCCTCACCTCCTCGCAGGAAATCTTCGAGAAACAACTCGACTTTGAGGCTCATTTCAAATTTGAAAGTTCGCCCAGAGAAATCACCCACACACAAACGGCATGAAACTTGCTTCACTCCAAGCACTGAAGTTGACAGAAATAAGGTTAAATACCTCAGGGACAAAATTTCTCATAAACTGTCACCCCTTGCCAAGAAGAAGATTGATTTAGATGCAAAGGCAAAAAGTAAAGCAGCGAAAATAGTTCCATCAGGTTCGGGCTCAAGCGCATCTGGCTTAGGGTCATTAAGGTCAGGATCACCGAGCTCACGTCCATCAGTATCAGGCTTGCCAGGTTCGAGCAAATTCAAAACAGCGCCAAGTCCTTCAACAAGTAGAGGCTCTATTAACCGTGTTTTGAGCAAATCGAGCATTTCTTCAAGATCTGATAGGTCACCAGACCATTGTTGCTCTATAAGAAGTAGTTCAGCAAGCCCTGCACGCAAAATATACATACCAAACGTTACAAATTCGACCAAAGATGCTTCTTCCAAAGGAAGAAGCACTTCTTTAGAACGAACTTTTGGGGCCGAAAAACGCAAAGTAGATCTCACCCTTCCCAAGGAAAAGAAATCAAAATTGGTAAAATCTTCGGAGCTGCTTTCACCCACTGAAGTCAAAAAAGTCTCCCTATCACAAATTACGAGTCTACCACCAGGGTTAACGTACAAAAAGACATCCTTGTTAACAGGATTAGACAAAGTTGCTTCTAAAACTACTAGCAAGGAAAAATTTGGAGTCTTGAAAGGCTCACGAGCTTCAAGTTCACTACCATCCACGCCACTAATGTCGAACCGTCTACGTCCTCGAGGCATCTCTACATCCCCAGTGCCCTCAACTACTTCAGAACGTTCTAAATCTAAATCAAATACTTCTCTTAACTCATTTGGTTCATCTACAAAGTTGAGTTCTCGGAAAGCTGCCAAAAAAGTAGACTTACCCAAACCTAAGCCCGTGGTGACTAAGCTTGCTGCTCAAGTCTTAAAGAAGCGAAAAGACCAGCTTAATGGTGAAATAGCCAAGAAAGAGAAATGCAAAAAAGGGAAAAAATCTGAACTTTCGGTGTCCAAGAAGGGGGTTGGGCGGGCAGCTGGTTCTGAGATTGCAAAGCAGTTGCGTGAAGTGATTGCAGAAGATGAAGTACCTGATGCCTTAGAAGAGCTCAAGCGACAACGAGAGGTTGTCCAAACTAACTCATTTTTCCAAAATTTACTCATGAGGGATATTCTGCCTTCCGAGATTCCCATTCCTATCCCTATCTCACACAGAGAGAATTGGGTGGCCGAGAAAACCATGTTCTTCCAAAAATCGAAAGCTTCACTGTCAGAGCCGAGTGTAAGAGCGCTAAAAGTGTACTTGAACCACACGAAGCCAGTTACAGATTCTAAGTTTAAGAGTATGGACGCCGCTTTGATGCGCTCTAGATCAGTTAGTCCAATTATCTGGCGGTTTGAGAGCAAGAGAGACTTGAAGAATCCTACGAAATTGGTATTCCAAAAAGGGCTAAAAGAACGCAGCTCAAGTTTGCCTCCTAGGTTGGTTTTTACGGAGTCGAGCAGACCAATTTCACCAATTTTGCCTAAAAGAACCGGCTTTTTGTATTCAAAGCAAACAGGAAGAACATCAAGAAGTCCCAGCCCAACTAAGTTTGTTTCTACTCAAACTGTCAGGCCTATTTCGCCAGTTATTGAAAGAAAGTGCAGAAAGGCGGAGATTATTGATTTGGGTAGAGGAGATTTGGAAAGAGAAAGAGTGAAAAAGTTGTACTTTTCTGAGACCAGTAGACCTACGTCTCCTGCTGTGGAGAGGAAAACTTTGCGTAGTTCGTCTCCTTGTTTTGTACTTGAGAGAACGGTGAGCCAGGACAAAATCATTATCGATAAATATGATAAAGATAGGAAACTCTTTTTTACAGAAACTAGTCGTCCTGTTTCGCCGGTGGTAGAGCGAAAACAGCCTCGTGAAAGCCAATATTTAGCATCATCCTCATTATTTGGCTCATCGCAAGGATTGCAATCTAAACATCTTATATCATCCTATTGTGTGCCTTCTAGGAAAGCGGAATCCCCTATCCATGCTACATCGTTTCAAAGCGTTGGAACTTTTGAACGCGTTCAATCTCCAGGACGTCCTAAGTCGCCCAGATCAGATTACCTCCATTCAGAATCTGTAAAGAACTTAGGCTATACTTATCGACAAACATCTCCTAATCGTGGAGCTTCTCCAAAACGGCCTAGATCGCCAAAGAAAAGCGAATCCACAAAACATATCGCAAGTTGGACTAAACCAAATGAATTGCAAAGTCAAAAATCTCAAAACGCCAGGCGATCTCAAAGCGCCGGGCGGTCTGTAAGCTATGGACAATCCTCAAGTATCGGACAAACCCAAAAAACTGGATATGTTCATTCTTCAGGACGATCTCAAAGCACTGAACGATCTCAAAGCTCCAGACGATCGCTAAGTCCAAAGCGGTCTCAGAGCCCAACACGTTATCAATACTCGAAACGATCTTCTAGCACAGAAAAATTGTCTAGCCTAATACGATCTTTAAGTTCAGAAAAAGTACAGGGACTTAGACGGTCCTTAAGTTCAGAAAGAGTCCAAAGTCCAAGACAACTGCACAGCCCAAGGCGATCATATAGCCCAAGATCATCTCTCAGCCCAACTAAATTATTTTTTACGGAA
The DNA here is from genome assembly GCA_033557835.1 of Helochares maculicollis. NCBI lineage: Eukaryota > Metazoa > Arthropoda > Insecta > Coleoptera > Hydrophilidae > Helochares > Helochares maculicollis. The sequence continues at coordinate 62,115 of JAWQRO010000016.1, forward strand.
ACAAGCAGACCAGTATCTCCAATAGTCGAAAGAAAGATTCCTCTTGCCCCTCCGTCACCTAAGAAAATTCTAGACACTAAATTATTTTTCACAGAAACAAGCCGCCCGGTTTCTCCAATGGTTGAACGCAAAAGAGAGAAAGCGCCTCCTTCACCATCTCCTTCTTACAAACTGATCCAACAGAAAGCCAACGAAAGGCACAGAGCGCATCGCGCAAAGAGCGCTTCAGAAGCTGATAGGAGAGACTGGGACACCCTCATTATGTATCCTATCCACCACACCTACAGTTCTAGCTCCATAGATTCAGCCGATAGGCGAGAATACCAAGCGTATGTGAAAGAACTGGTGCATTCTACTAGGAAATCCAGCAAGTTCAAGGAACTGAACCAATTTTACTCCACGCTAGAAAAACTAGGTGAATTGGAACGTACAACTTCTTCGGCTGAACTAAGGCCGAGACGAAAATTTGAAGATGAAATCATAGATTACGACAGGTGGCAAGAAGTACGAAAACGAGAAAGAGCTGAAAAAGAAATGACAGTCATTTACAAACAGCTAAAGGAAGACCAAAAAGAAAAGGGGTTACTTTTCCTTCCAAAAGATGTAGAATCAATCAAGTGGCGCCGCGAATGTGATCGTGGCTTAAGGATAAAAGAAAAGTCGGTGGAGAATATTAAAGATGAATTTGAAAAACTTAAGCATGTGGAGTCCGAGAGAGAAGCAGCTAAACAACGCGAAATATCCTGGACTAAAGACAATTACAAGCCGTTGTGGAGAGGAAGCTCGGTCGTCAATCTAGTAAACAGTATGGTCGAAAAACGATCGCAATCTGAAGGCAGGATATCTAAAGCTAAGCAAAAGCTTCTGGATTCCGAACGGCTGCTCACTCATGGAATCGGCAGCCGAATTTGGAGCAGTCTTTCTATGGAGCAAGTGAATATCCTGAAAAATCAGCTTTCCGAAATTTATAACCCAACTGCACAGAATGGCGCTCTTAAGCGAGCGCCACTCCCACCCAGTGACCATATTATCACCGTACCGCCAGAAAGGTTGCAAGCGTACTCATCCTCGCTTAGGGTGCGACGAAATTCTGATTCTTCAGATCACACAACTTATCAAAAACCCAAATCTCGTGTATTTGAAAAGCCACTGACGCAACCACCTCTTGAAGTGTTTCACCCGAGCTCGCCATTATCAGAAACGGAAAAGCGGAGACTGTCGCACAGTTTAAGCAAAGAAGTCTTAGACCTGGTATCCCATAAACAAAAGTACAAAAATTCCTTATCGGTAGTCTTGGGCAAAGAAACTCGTGGAGCCATAGCCGCTAAAGAAGCCAACGTAAAACAAACAACTTTGGATGCTCCTTCTCCTCGTACTTGTTACAGCTTAGAAATGTCGGAAGATGATCATGAGAAACATGAAAAAGCCAAAATGGAGAAGGATGATTTCGTCTTAGTTTTGGCCAAAGATGACTCAATTTCTCATAAAAATGACATTAAGGATACCATGCAAGAGTGGGCGCAACCCAAAAAACCGTTGGTGAAGACTGATGCTACAGGACCAACTCAAAAGGTCACGTCATTAAGCGAAACCGAAAGCGGCAGTACCGATGGTTCCACTAAGACTGTAGTTTTCGTCGGCAGTAAGGATGATGTTCAGAAGAAAGTTGAGTATTTTGAGCAAGCATCGGAGCGAAACGTTTATACTCCTACAGTTTACAAGGCTGCTGATAACGGAGAAAGCGACGTGGGAGACTTAATTGATTTTACTGTGTTTAATGATGAAAACCCTCTTTCTAACTTAAACTCTTCCAGTCAAGATTTGCATGGCAAAATTTTAAATGGTCAAAGCAATGTTGCTAGCTCTAGCAATGATCCTCGTAGCCAAGACTTTGAAAGCAGCCGACCTTCTAAAGAAGACTACCAAAGCATTCGTTCTGTTAAACAGGATTTGCTCAGCGAAGCTACTAGCGACGACCCTCACAGCAAACGTCTTTCCAGCCAAGATTTCCAATCTAAACAGTCATCTACCCGAAGTTCATATAATAAGTCTAGCAAGCCCCAAACTGATAAATCATCCTCAAGGGCTGTAGAAGCAAAGCAACCTAAAAAGCTAACTCCATCCCAATCATATCAAGACTTGAAAGAACTCTTCGGAGAGCACGAATTAGTTAAATTTGCTACTCTTCCACTTTCTGCGTCAAGAAAGCAAGCATATACTTCGCCCAGCCGACCACAATTGAGAGCCGTCAGTCCCATCCGTTCCATAATTTCCGATGCCACCAGCTACGAAAGCATATGCAGAAGCCGCAGTTTATCTCCTTACATGGACGATGTTGCCCGATTTGTCACCAAAACAGGAGAAGTGACCAAACTGAAAGACAAATTCGAATTTTTGGAAGACTTTTACAGCCACAGATCGACCTTAAAGCCTAGACGTTGCAAAAGCGACTCGCAACTCCACAAAAAGTCGCAAATTGAAATTCCTGGATTGCCTAAAGGTGAAGTGGATAACCTGAGGCGGAAATACGAATATCCTGCATATTCCGGACGAGGCAGAAGTCGTCATAGAAGAGCTGGTATTGTTTCTCCTATCTTCTTAAGAGCCGAAGACAGATTCATGCCTCACATTAATATTATAAGTAAAATTGCAAGTTTGAGAAAGTCTTCTTCCCCAAACAAAGAAAAAAGTCGCAGCTCAGAAGAGTTAGCAAGCATCTTAGGCATCCCTGTAGGTGAAGTCGAGAAACTTCGTCAAAAATTCGATTCTCCTGATAGAAGCATGTCTTTGTTAGGCCAAATGTTCACGTCTTCTCCCAACATGCAAGAGCTCCGAGATATAGCGCCATATCTCACTGGCGCATGGGCTGCCCATCGCTATCCTCACTGCGAGGACAACACGAGATCTCTTTCTTCACCAGAGCACTCCCTGTCTTCAAGAGACACTGCCTTAGTGCGCAAAGACCGTCATAGACCCAAATCTGCGTCTCCTCCTCGTCCCAAATCTAAACTGTCCTCAATTTTGAAGAGCCACCAAAAGCAGAACGGCCTCGCTAAAGACAAGTTCGATCCGAATATCCACAAGCCGGTGTCTCGCTACCAGCCTGCAGCTTCGAAAACTGAACCAATAAGGTACAGGTCCTGGTGGCCTCCTTTGTCCAATCACATCAGACCTACAGTCACGTTCAAAGGTGTTGTATTTTATAATTTTGTACATAGGAAAAAGACTTAACGACACCTTTTTAGAAAGTGCACATGAGCTTATTTATAATTTTTAAATTATGATTCTAAACAGGTAGCGCTGTGATAAAAAGGAATTTTAGATACTGTACTTGGAGAAGTACCATTCGTTGATTCATGTGTAATACATGATTCAAAACTGAAGAACTAGATACAAAAATTTTATTAAGAAGGTTTAATTGCTATTTTGCTGATTTGTCAACATCAAGTAGAAAATTATTGATGCATTTCATATTAATTCATAGTAAAACAAGATCGTCAAATTTAGGCAAATCAAGTGATTTCAAAGATAGAAAATGTATATGTTAGAGATTCTATGGAATTAATTTTAAAGTTTCCTTTAAAAACTGACACAATGTACACAAGCGCAACCATATTTCATAAATATGTTTTTAATATTAATTATTTAATAACTATCAGATCAGTTTGTGTATATTTTTTAAATTTTCAGTTAAAAGAAAACACAAAAATAACAAAACTAACTAGAATAGTTCATAAAAATTACCTTTGAAGATCCATAACTGCATGATTATCGCTACTGTAATACATCAATCAGCCATTACATAGATGCTTAGATCTTAGGAAATATTTTCATGGAGTAAAGAAAATTTTCAGTTCATTAACAAAAGTTTTCCATAAAAATATTTCTTTCCATGTTCTTGCTATGTACTTCATCATATTCATTGTCTGCTTGTTATCGTTGTATAGAACCAGAAGGTCCTACGCCACCACCAAAAGGACATCGACTAGTAAAAGATCAGGATATAGGTAAAGTTGCTATTTTTTAATTTTATTTATGTTTACAAATTGTATCGTTGCCTAATTACCCTTCTATTTGGAAATTTCATTCAAAGTTCTATTTTTTAGTTTAAATTTTATTTTTATTGTTAATCTATTTGTCTCTATTTCGACTGACATTGAATTGTCATAGAATATAGCTTCACCTTTCCAAATTTTTATTCGCGTGGGTCGAACACACATGAAATTGCTAACATAGAATCTTGTTTTTAACTCCTAATGAAGTTTCATTACATTTTATGCACTGAACATTACTCAAAAACTTATAATATTGCTTACACTTGTAGCTTGTAGCAATATATGAAATTTATAAAATTGATTAATTTTATCCTCTTAATTCTGGACTCCATTCTAACAACTGTCTTAGTTGGCAGCCATACTGAATTGATCTTTCTAAATCGATTGGTAGCATAGAACTCATCGTGTTGTATATTTTGCGATTTCACAATGAGGGATTTGGATGTGTATTTTTTCGTGAAGAATAAATATATAATTCTAAATGTACAAATGCCCCGTTTGAATTAGAATTTAAATATGCATGAGTGGTTTGCAAATTATTTTACATAAATATTTTCAAAATAGGTGCGAATTAAAATATTGATTTGGTAGAACTGGCAGTTTTTCTAGAACGTTGTACGAGGACTTTGAAAAATACAAACTGGATCAGGTTTATCTAAAAAAAATTATCTATTTATTAATTGTCTATTGTTTGACATGCAATGTATAGAAAATGTTTACACTTCCATTTTAATTTCACGTCAAATGTGATAGCAAGATAGCTTGCAGTACTTATTGTCATTCAATTTGATTTTTCACAATTTTCGCTTAGCTCTATAGTGTAGAATACTAATGTATTGGGAAAATCTGTACTGTTTTTTGCTGGTTGAAATGTGATGATCTGCAAATGTTTTCGCTTTTTATTTTTGTATGTAAGCCTTAGTTCTATTAATATTAGGACTCTTTTAATAATTAGTGTCTGTAATAATTAAGCGGCCATCGATAGTGAGTCAGTTTTTTATCAAGAAAAACCGTCAAGATGCTATTCTATGCGGTTTTGTTTGAAGTTCAAATATGCAACTATAAGATTTAATAATATTAAAATATTAACAATATGATGAAATGAAAAAATATAGTAAAAACGACTTGCTACAGCGGATTACATATAAGCTCAAAGGCATCGCTTGCTGCCCCAAAAACATTAATATATATTGACGACGGCTTAATTAAAAAATGAGTACAATTGAAATTACGCACCTCTGGTTCATACCGATGTATTATATATGTTAAAAAATATTATTTACATATATGTTGCACAGACTAGATTCCTTGAAATTACCTTAAGATTATTTGCATATAAGTGTACTCTATAATAATTGAATTGTTTGAAGATGAGTGTGCTAGTCTGCCTCTTTATGATAAACATGTTTTGCAAACAATACCTAGTCTCTCCTGCAAAGACTCTCTTTTTGTGATACAAACACACCTACCTATTCTCTTGTCGTAACTGAGTATCTAAGAACAAATAGGTTGAAAGCGTTTTGAATAAAATTCATATTTACGTTGTAAATTATCAAATAATTATTGATATAAAGATAAATGTCGTATATGCAATCCTGTTGTGATTTATATACATAAAAATTTTAAAATGAAATGCAGGAAATGTTGCTTGATTTTTATTTTTATAGATAAAATTCCGTTTAACTTTTATGTGCTTATTTTGAGGTAGATCAGTTTGATTATATATTTATTTACGTTTGTGTCAAATGTTGTATATAAAAACGCGCTTTATATTTATTAGTATGTTGGTCAGTATAGTTGAAGTAACAACCAATAGAATCATATAAAATCTTTTAAAACAAAGATTTTCTTGCCCTTGGAGTATAATTTTAAATTTGTTAAGAGCAATTTTTCTAGAAATTACAGTTGACATGCTGCAGCTAGAGAATTTAATTGCTTTGTAACGTAAAAGTACTTTCAGAGGTTTAAGGAGAAAGTAATTTGGCGAGTTGCAGAAAACTTAGAAGAGAATAAAATGGAGGCACATCAGTTTATCTTCGAAATGATTCAAAATCATGTGTAAAACTTTCTACGCAATTTATTTCTATAAAAATTTTACAAGAAACTAAAGGATAGAGATAAGTTATGCGCTCGTGAGTCATTTACTTATTCAAAAAATTACAAAACTTATTAAGGTATCCTTCATGTAACAAAAAGTCTGACTTCAACGCAAAAGAGTTTTGAGTATAGTAACCGCTTTCAATGGGCACATTGATAAGAACTTATTAAATATGGTTGTCAGAGAAATCACATATCATTTAACTACAAAATAAATTCGGTTCAAACGACCATTGCCGTATATCTTAAATCGAAAACTTACCATGCACCCTCAGAGTATTGAATTGCAATTCTTGAGGGCATCCTGTGGTTACCTTTTTTCTAATCATCCAATTTAAATCAAACATTGTTGCTCGACTAAGGACTAAGTGTGCTTAATAAGTTTCAAAGATTTTTGTATTTATGTATGTATATATATATATATAAATATATTTTTTTTTATTTTATGAACATTCTTTTTTAATAGTATAATTTTTACCAAACAATTTTCTTATAGTTTTTATTATTTTTTCAATGTATATTTAGCACTTTTACGTTAATGTTACCAAATTGATCTGTTTTGGATTAAATTGCCTAATCAGGAAGTAAACCGAAAAATTGATCGCAATGCCCCCTTAGCACCTAATCGCGATGATTCATTATGTACCATCCGGTTATCGATTTCCGGAAAACGGCTACTTAACCATTATACACAACATAAAATGATTCTTTAAACGCACCGGTTCCGGCTTCGACGTCGGCTTCGGGGACATCCTCGGTGTCCGCGTCGCTTCTCCCTGCTCATAACGCAAGGAATTTCTTTTGTTTATATTCTTATTGATTTAATTTGCTGCCACAACATAGGTAGGACCCGCAAGCCTCCCACGCTACCCAAGACAATGCCGATGTACAGCCTGAGGCACAGACTCGGTCAGGCCGCTATTCTTTTCGATATTAATTAGTACCTCGCGTAATAATGCATTGCAACGACGTCTTCAGTATTCTTGAAGACGCCGCCGCGGGCTCAGAGGGGCTCGAGGAGCCTCACGCTCTGTAGGCACGTGCCGGCCAATCTTTTTCCTCCAAATCATTTTCTTGATCGACCGTGCGTTCAAAAACTTCGCGCTGTGCTTGGTGTGTTCTGCAAAATTTAACTTTGAACGACAGGTCCTGGCTTTGTTGTGGTATTCCTCGTGCTCTGGTGGAAATAATTTGCGGGGCTAATGAAGTAAAGTGAGAGCTGTCTGACCAATAAACCGTGAAATTCGGTGTGCCTAATTGCCTGTGATATTTTCTAATATTTGCCTTTTTTGCAAAACCAGAGCCGATTTTTGAGCTCGTATCGATCAGTTCATTTACCTGCGAAAGGGTAACCGTCTCAAATTCTAAAATATTGACTGCATTTGCAAATATTTATGCAAAGGTGTTGAATTATGGAATGCATATTGAGATCTTATTTTAGTATATCTGTGCAACCCTGAATTTTCGCAATCTGGTACTGGTACATCCTTCCATATATTCTCACTTTAATCACAAAAAGTTTAGGAATTTACGATTAGAAATCGAAATGAAAACAACGTTGTTAATTTTTAAAAAATCTGAATCCTTATCAAATTTTATTGTCGTGACGTCAAACTGCATAACAGCATAGGTGATAAATCGTATGCAAACGAAGCAAACGATAAAGGAATAGCGCAAATATGCTGTCAAAACATCACAGGCAGTTACGTGTATCCTTTGTAATATTGACAATGAAAGATAAGGCTTTAGAATGGCTTATCAATATAATCTATTAGTGAGTGAAGTAATATGTTTTAGTAATGTCCGAATTAGCTAGTAATTAAATACGTTTTTAATTATAGCTAGATGCTATTGTGAAATTAACGAAAAAGAGTGTCTGTTATCTGACCAGAAGATGTGCTAATGCTCTTAATTTGAATACATAAAACAGTGATTGCGGGCCGTGGAGAACATGGCAGCTATGGAGGCGCATCTCCGCCGGAAGTCCCCAACTCAGATCGCTAGACAACAGGAAACAAAATTCTATAGACACACCATAGGAAATCTACCTATGGTATACGGACCCATACCGTACAGTTAGTATAATGACATCGATTATAATAATATTTTTAATATTCACGGTTGTTTATTTTTCATAAGCAAAATGCAAGCTGACTTTTCACAGTCAATTTCCTGTTAGGTATTCAACGTTTAATCGCCTAGTATTTGTGCTGTTATAAAAACTGTGAATTTTTTTGTAAATAATTTAATTGTTTGTCGCGTAGATGCATATTCAGTGAATTTTTGTGCTTCTGAACTATATAAATATATCAAGCACATTTATTTTCAAATGATTTTAAATTAGGTACTTAATACTTATCTTTCAGCTTCAACGAGATAAAAGTAGTTATTAAGATGTCAACAGATTGCGTAGAAATATTGCTTACATCTCAAAAGCTTTCTCGTATTGTTAAACAATTAATTAAATTTTTTTATGTGAGCTAAATCAGTACGTATTGCTCTACTAAAGTCTTGAACCATTATTATAATTTATATAAATGTTAAAATACTTTATAAAATGTTCATAGAGTTCATTTATTATTTTACAGTAACTTATTTCTCTTAATTACTATCTTCGTTCAATTATATATTCTCGATATTTCTTATTTCTAGGCGTCTTCATATCTTAACTGAACTACTTGTAATATAAATCGAACGGTTTGTTAACAGTTAGTTAAATTATATTAACCGAATTCAGAATTTATTATTGATTCCAGAGAAAAAGCAACTTCCTTTAAATGTTATACTATTTAAAAATGCATTAAATGTTAAGATTTTAATATAAAACTAGCGTACTAATATGACAATTATTATTACATCTAATATTATAAAATGAGTTATTTAGTTCATTAACAGTCAATTCTTTTACTTCTAACTTTAAATATATGTCGGTATAGAATAGTTTATTTTACTATAAAATTCCGTTGCAAATGACGCATTTAAAAGGAATTTCTATGTTATCTTAAAAAATCAAAATCTGTTGACATTATGTAAAATAATTTGCATTGTGTTAATTACAATGACTTATATGCATCCTAAATTAGAATCTTATGGTATTTAATTGAAATTATACAATACCCTTTAAATAAACAAATACTTAAAATGAAGAAATTGACTATGAAATTATAATAATTGAAAAGTAGTTATCGACAGTCATAATATATTCAAAATAATTGCCAAAAACTATACTTGCTCAAACGGATGTTTTGATTCTAAAATTTTACTAATTAATTTAAAAATAGTACATAATCAATGACAAGTAATTAAAGTATTGCCTTAAAACATTTCATTTTGGTAAATTACAGAAGTTAAAGGAATACATTCCTTTGTACTCCTTGCAAAGCTTTGAACAATTTTTACAAACATAAATATTACAAGCTTTTTAAATTATACATATAGTTTAAATAACATTTATGAAAAATATATACTACAAAAAAGATATTAACTATGAAGCTGTAGTAATCTAAAATAGGTAATGACGATTTACGATGTATGGTATATTGTAGTATAAAATTCCATTTAAAATTTGTAATTGCAAATCGTTCAAGATTTAAACGAAAGAAAATTCCTGTACATTGATTCTGACAAATTAATACATAATATATCAAGCATCTGACCGTTAAATTAAAAATTTAATGAAAGACCCATGTTGTGTAAAAATATTGTATATTTTCCTTCACCAATAGTGTTAGTCTATCAAAATTTAAAGGAGCGTATAAAAATTGCAATAAAGTAAAATAGTTTACAGCGCGAATTAACAATCTAAATTCAAATCTATAAAAACTGTATTTTAAGATATTGAGAACTATTTTGCGTTTTGTTAAAAATTTAATACATCAAAAATTATATCTTTATGGAAAATATTTTCAACAGAAAGAAAACAAATAAATATTCGTATTTTTAGGTAGCCCCATCAAATCTATATAGATAATAATAAAAACATTATAGAAAACTTTTAATACTTATTCAAAGCCAAAATTTTAAACTCTGAAGCACTAAAATCAAGTATAAAATTTCTGATTTACATTCCATCTTCTTCATCAAAACTTAAAAGATTTTTGAAATAACTTAATATATGCGAAGTCCAGTCTCCTTCAGTAAAACTTTAAAGTTTTTTTAAATAACTTAATATAAGCAAAGTCCAGTCTGTTGTTGTCTGCAAGTCAATATATAATACACCACACATCGAAAAAAAAATAAAACGAAGTAAACTATTGTACTGACTAGCACTATCTTAAAATAAAAAAGCTTCATATTTAAATTAAGAAAATTTAATGGTGTAGCATTTGTGCCTATGTATAATAAAATTGCCTATAACAGATGCATCATGTCATGAAAATACGAGCCAATAAGTGAACAATCTATATACGATGTATTATCAATTTTTGTTTTAAAGCTTTAAAATTGAGCATCTAAATAATGAGCAGCTACTGGAAATGAATAATCTAGTAAAAGTAAAAATATTAAATATTAAAATAACACTGCAAATGTTATACGTTAACAGATATCAACTGTCCTAAAATTTGGTATGTGATAATCTTAGGTGCAACACCAACGGATTTTACAATTGAATTGACAATATATTGTCTAGGATCATTTAATAACATATAATTTATATACTTAACAACAATCGAATGTGTTTGGAGATTGCAAAATACGGTACATCGTTACATCACACTTTTAAGGGATTTTAATTTTTAAAAAGCTCGAAACTGCGAAATCAGAAATTCTACTCTATCAATTATGCAAGGCACAAACGAGAGAAACTTTCTATCCTTATAATAGTCAACAAATTATAATAAATAAATAAACACGTAAAAATAGTTAAGTGCGTATACTACACACAAACAGAAAATCCGCCGCAAGGCATCCGTAGTCATAAATTAAGAATCTCTCAACTGGGCGATAGTAAGAGTTTCTAGTTATATTTACACGCAAAGACTTTCGTTTATTTAAATACATTTTAAGATTTTTCTATGCGAAACATTCTCTATGTTAGAAAAAAGGAGGATGATTATCGTAAAAAAAATGTTGATAAAATAAATCTTTTGTTTAAATCAATTTTTGCTTGAATCCAACAGTTCGATTTGTTACTTCAATCATTACCGCATTTTTATCTGTGACTTCACGTACCTCGTCAGCATATTATGTAGACACGGATAAGCCCGTAGTAATCGACGTAATCAATCTTGACCTCCTTTACAAGTGTGCGATTACCTGATGATAGGTGTATACATATAAATACAGAAAGGTAAATAACTACAAGTGCTCATAATTTGTTTTTATTAACATCCTATGTTTTCTAAGCGTGCATACGTATTTCTATATTCTTTTCCGCTACGTGTATGTAGTTCAGTGTGTCACAACAGTTTAGTTGTGATATTGCTAGGAACGATAATAATATGCTCAACAAAGAAGGAAGCGAAATTCTCATAAATTGGGTACTTAAAAGTTTTTTGTTTGGGTTCATTCATGGTTTGGTATTTCGTCATTGGGTAAAATAGTACGTAAGTGAGTGAGAAAATGAATAACCTAAAATGTTTGCGATGTCATTATGTGGGTTTTTGGCCCTAATTCCTGGCTAAAATTTGTAAGTGGAGAAGTATTGTGAATAAAAGTAAGTGTTTACATGTGGAAAAAATTTGTTTTTCATAATAAATTTCATCGAACTTAGAGTTTTGAACTTTGAATCATATTTTATTTCTCGCAATTTTCGTTCCAATTTTTAACAATATACATAACAATATTTTTTGGTATATCTTTACATCGCATTTCTATATTGGCATTCTATTTTGTGTATTTGATTTTTGGAGCATCCTTTTGCAGATTATTTTAACGATATTACAGAAAACAGTATATTCGTATTTTCACATTTTATGCTGAACGATACTGCAGGTCACGTAATCTGTGTCCATACTTTTTTATCATGCACCCATCAAAGACGTATTTTTATAGTGTACGTTTCTTCACCCTACATTATTGCGAAAACATAACATCGATCTATTATTTTCCCTTTTTATTCCTTGTTTATTTACTGCGAAATTTTTCATCTTTATAAATGATACTTTAGATATTTCTATTTCATTTTCTCGGTTGAGTGGTACTATTTTTCCCTCAGTATGGTTTCAATGAATTGATACTGTTTAACTCTTTTAATTGCCGTGTCAGTAGCTTTTCTTTTTTACTTTGGCTTTTACAGGTTATCATATTCCTTTTCAGACTTCTTTTTATGCTATTGTGCTTACTATCAATATTGACTCGCGTCAACATTAATTGAACATATTTCCTATTTGCTGCTGTTATCACACCATAATCTGCATATAGACAATTATTAATAATTTTTTTATTACTATTACTTAAAATTATGTGCCACTTATTGTATGACTAAATATCTTCTCTGAGCATATACTAAATATGGGCGGCAATATACATCCCGATCATATCTCCCAAATTTTATATCATTAAATTCTATTTTGAATGTTATTTCTTGATTTTTTGAGCACGGCATCTGTGATGAACTCTTTTCTTCAATGAGATCAAAAATTATCATTCATTTGGTTTGTGCAGTTTGTCTTTTAGTTTATTTTAAGCGGAAGCCATTAATGAAGATTTTATTTTATCTCTTATGTTTACGTCACTCTTTTGTTTATTGAACTCTCAGTCTCCACCTTTACTCTCCAATGCCCTTCTTCCCTACATCTCGAACTCCGTTGTCCTTCACCTTCTTAGCAATTATTTAATCTGTCGTTCAAAATTTAATTAGTTTTATTCTCATATTTGCAATTAGAATGCTGCACATTTGAACTTACGTCTGCCTGATATGTTTCACTGAAACAATAGAACTCTTTTACTAGAACTTAATCGATTTAATGTATTACATTTCATTGCCTTGTATCTCCAGCTGAAGAAAAATTGATATATTTTCATATTTCATTATCAATAAACCTTAAATAAAGTAGTATTTGCCATTAACAGCAATGAAAATGAAAAGCTTGAAGGACTAGACGAGGCTCAAGTAGATGCAGGCAGATAGACACAAATGCTTATATAATATACATTAAATAACAGGAATCATCTCAAAGCAGTGTAAAGAAAACCATGCAAAGAATTGTTTTGAACAGAAGGCTAAGGCATTAATGAGTTACACATTTAAAGTGTTCATGACAAAAATCAATAAAAGGAAATTAAATAAATTAAGGAAGGCATAGGAGTTAGAAAAATTGGTTTCTGGAACGGATTGGCAGAAGGAAAAGCTTAGCTTAATATTAATACATTTATGCAAGTGTTAAGATATGAACGACCATCACTATATACAATACGTGGCTTATACACATACAAAGGGTATTTGATAAACTCGGACATGAAAATTTGAAAACATTTTTTAAAAGAAAATACATTGATTAATTTAATATCCGAACTGTCCAGGAATCATCAGCGAGGGTTAAATTTGTGAATAAATTGAACCATCTTAAAATCGGTGCAGCAAGTCTCAAAAATTATATTGACGTAACAAATGAAATTCTATATTATTTACTTAACACTATTATGATAATTGTTTCTCTGTATCATAATATTGTAAAAATTATATTGCCTAAATAATTTCGGTCAAGAGACCTTGCTGATATTGCGATTGCAATACAATAGTAATAAAATCAACGGATTTGTAACATATACTTTTTTTATATCATAATACTTAAAGTCATACTTTTTGCAACAAACCAAGGGACACTTTTCTACAGTCAAAACGTTCGTATTCGAGTTGTGGATAGGATTTCCCTAAAAATCGATTTTAAGCACCACTCAAATCATCAAATGAACAGCCATGGCCAGGACTTCATTAAACGTGACACCAAAGACCGACATAATTGAAACCACTACAAATTATTAAGACATCCATTAGCCTCTAATTATTCAAACTTGCGCCATAATCGTGACTAATAACTCACTTAAAACGAACTAATTCCACTAGCCATCATTACCATTACATTTATTATTGGAGCCTGCAGTCTACTTTAAGTACGGCAGTGCAAACTGGCGAGGAAGCATGAAGCACGTTTCCACGGCGACTCTGAGGTGTCCTCTTCTTCCTACTACACACTCTTAGCGGAGTAGAAGCGGAATCCCCGGATTTAGGCAAACCCACTGAGATGCAGACCTACTATTTACTAACAACTAGACGGCAAGGTATTAAGATAGATGGTCAGATATCAAACAAGGCAGTAAGGCAGATAGAGGAGGCCGGTTAAGACCAGGATATCGTCTACGAAAGCGGTAGCCAGTGGGATAGACTTCGACATCGGCAGCGTGATCAACGTAAACATTCATTCCCAGTTTGTCTGCCGCCGTGAAATTAAATACCCATCCGCGGGTATAATACCTTCAGTTCACGTGCGCATATAACAAATGGATATAATTACATAATTGAGCCTTTTGTGTGCGTATCATTACTTAGTGGGTGAGCATTTCGGATCTCAGTTCAACATCATTTTCAAGTGCATCAGCAGTGATGAGTTTGGTCATACGGAATCTGCAACGTAAGTTTGTTTTGATGACTGCAAATTTTGTCGCGAATGAATTTGCTGGAGCGACCTTGAGTTATGAGTCAGGTGCTAGGTAGCTATATTACATTATATAATTCCATTTAGAATAGTATTTTTGTTTCCATAAAAGTCCAGCTCGTCATATTCGATAAAAAAAATTGCAACAACAAGGAGCACAAATACCGTATTACTTACGATACTGTTACAACCATTGCAATAGTAGTTCACTTTAATTGATGATCCCGTTCCATTGAAATGCTCCTTGGTGCGGAGTGGTTGTCATTGTCGAGACAATTGTTATTATTCGCTCGGCGTAACGAAGGAATTTCGAGCAGTGTTTATGAAGTGAACTGAATTTAATATTAGGTCTTAATGAGGTTGAGGAAACAATTACTACAAACCAACGGCAGCGCGAAGCCTCTCTCTTTATTGAATGTTGGTGATATTTTCCACTATCAGTCCATTCAACCGCGTCAAAATCGTTATAATTAGTCTTGGGTTATTGTTCTACTTTTTCGCATTAATCCACAAAGCCTTCACTCTCGATATACGTTTTTTTCTTCTTTCTAGTTCTTTTTATAAGAAACAGCAATTTTTGGCGTTACAACGCTTTCACCCCGTACCAAAGCTGTTTCAATAATAACTTCTTTGAAAGTTTCCTATTATTGAAATTAAGATTTACTATTTGCTTTACTACTAATTTACTAATTATAAAATATTGTAAATTTTGTTCTTACTTATAATAACTAGTGCGAAATAGAACTGCAACCAATGATATAATATTACTTTCTACGAATTTTAGTAAGCTGATTTTGGTTGTTCTCTTTAAAAGCTTTGCTAAGTATTATTTATATTCTTCAAAAAACGAATTTTGTATTTTTCGAATCAATTACTTGAAAACTTTTCAAGTATTTTTTATTTTAACTTTAATTAAGAGCGTCAAGGAAGAATTATCATCAAGTAACATGGTGTAAAGCATCAAGCTATGATTTCTACATATTCGTTTTAGCTTAAATATCTAAATATACAAACTAAAAAAATTATTACAAAAAATTGACAAAACTAACGATGAGGAAAACTGTAAACAAATAAAATAACAACAGATTTTGGTCATTTTTTATATGCATCGAAAAATTCCTACAGACATTTTTAACTATCACAATTGTGCAAGGATTTTAGAAGCAGGTTCTACATCATGTCTACGAGATTGTTAAGTAAAGATACTCAACATTTTAAACTTTTCATTACTGCCCTAGCAAGCAGTCGACCTCTTGAAGCATTTCCATAAATTTATTTTGATGTATTTCGTATTCCACGGAAATTTCAAACCCCCAAGCTCCTTTCACTTCACGATGGAGAGCTTTTCCTGCTCTATATCATACGGAGCGTCTTCTACCCTCAATAAGTCAAGACAAATATTTTGTCCCGCGGAGTTTGACTTTAAAGGATCGCAGACGTCAAGTCTCATTGAATCGCATAACCTTTGGCGAACGGAAGTATATAAAACGTTATATTTATGAAAAGACGGAAATCCTTGGAATTTCTTGAGGACGCAAAATTACTCGAAATCAAATTTCACCCAGAGTTGAAATTTCTAAATTTACATTCCACGAAAGTTAAATTCCACTGCAGTTGAGTCCTCAGGAGACTAAATCCGTGAGAATTTCTAGCAGCTATGGCGCTTGATAAATTTATTATTATCAATCGATAGATGCATTGTCATTTTTGAAAGAGAACCTTTCTTGTCGTTTACATATCATTGTTCCTTGACTGGAATATTTCTACAGACTTCATCATATCATTTTTATTGGCGTTTCGACCAGTAATCGCCTAATATTTTTTAAAACTAAATCAAAATAAATGCTTAAAAGGGCTGTTCTTTCCTTTTTCATAACAGTTACTTTGATATTTCTCATATAGTGTCATGAGGCAATGATAGTTGCTGAGAAATTACTTTTTTATCATATTTTAACATTACAGCTTCCGAAAAACTAATGTTTTAAAAATTTACCATAGTGCCATGGCCTTGTTATTGTTTGAAATTTTTGTCAAATTGATATATGTTTAAGAAACGATAAGTATTCTACAGCGTCATACTCGCAGAAACTAGATAGCTAGTAAAGAAACACGAGAGATGCTTTTGATTTATACCGATGAGAGTGTCCCCTGATTACTTGCCAAAACCACAGCTCAATTGAAAAAATAAATGCCTGTAGAAATAATAGAAAAACATAATAATAATTCACCTCTGCTGTCAATATTTTTCAGAAAACAAAAGCATATTTTATATTTCTGGTGACTTTGTTTTAGAATCCCCTCGAAAGTATGTGGAGAACGAGGTGACGATTCACTATCGGACCCCGGTAAGGCAAGAAATAAAAGAAGCCCTCAGCGAAGAAGAGTTGGCAAGGAGGCAAGCCGAGGCCATGAAGAAAATTTATCAAGAAGAAAGGCGCCGAAAATATCTTCAGGTTAGCCATTCTGTTGATGTAAGTAGTGTTTAGAATCTCTGTACAGGTGTGAAGGCGATAAAATCTAACCTGGCTTCAATCTACTAATAGAGAAATAAAAAGTTGGTAAGGACTCCAAAAAGGAACACTTACACTAACTACTACAACATAAGAATTATGAAACACTAATCACAATAACACATAATTTGTTTCCATTTCAAAATTGATCTGAAAAATCGTTTGTGTATTTTTATTGCCCATTTTAACATTTGTGACATTTTTATTACTTAAAAATTTATAAATAATTTATTATTACATTTTGATTAGTAATCCACACACCAAATAACTTAAATTGTGCAAATCACACTTCATGAACGTATTTATAATTAATTTCCGAATCTTTACCAAAACTAATAAATCTTCGAGTTAAATAATTTGTTTTGTTTTGTGTGTTTTAGGAACTGCAAGATATGAATAGTCGCCGCCATACAGACAACTTCATCCCATCACAAAAATCCCCCATACCCTTAAACAGGTACGACGACTTCGTGGACGATTTAAGCCCGAAAATAAAGCCCAGGCCTCGATCACCAGAACCCAGGCTAGTGGCGAGAGCTCTGTATAACTTTGTTGGCCAATCATCTCGAGAGCTAACATTTAGGAAAGGAGATATCATCTACGTTAGGAGGCAGGTTGATAAGAACTGGTTCGAAGGCGAATTCAACGCAATGGTTGGACTGTTCCCTGCTAACTATGTAGAGGTTAGTAGGTTTGTGAAACTTCTTAGAATAGGTGTCGATGCTAGAGTTCTGTGCGTGCGGACACTCATGATGAAGCAATTGACTTGTTAATTGACCGATGGCAGTGAAAGTTTGGGTGTGTTATGGCTCCAACGGATATAATTTCTTCGTTCTTCCGCTTGAAATTCACAGTGCCGGTGGCAATAAAAACTGATTGAATGGTTGGCGCGAAGACAACTTTCTTTTCATTCATTGACATTGGAATGTATCAATTGGATGTTTTAGCAAGCTTGGCTAAGCAATATTTCTTACTCGTTTTAAAACACTATTATGTTTTTTAATTTTAATTAGGCAAGATAAATAGTCTAATTATGTACTATGCGTTTTGAAGAAAGTAGACACTTTCAATTTGACTAATTATGCAAACATTTTCATTTTATTATTAATTATAAGACACATTTTTCCAAAATGTTATACTAGTAATCATACTAAATTTAAAACACATTTATATAAACGCTTTATTACAATTTGTAAACGAGATATAAGAATAATGTGTCTTATGTTCAAGCTATCTCTAACTTAAATATGAACTGCCTGAGACAAAACTGTATCCCCAACGGACTTTTAAGTACAAAGAAAAAGCAGTGTTTATCAAGACAAAATCCCAAATGAATTTCGGATAAACACAACTACTTCTATGTTAAAAAAACTGGACAACAAAATACTTTTAAAATACAAACTAGTAAATTTTCACGATACTACAGTAATCAAAAGATCGAAGCAGACAATATTACCAAGTTTACGCTTTTAGCAGTTCACATATAGCAGATTGTGCATAGACCCTATCTTTGCTTAGAGGCAGACATTAAAGAAATCTATTGAATGCAATAAGTATGCCAATATTTCTTTCTTGATTCGATAGAGGCGTTCGAACGTCTCCAATTCAAAGTTGATATCTCCTTCATAACCAAAAAATCCCATATAGTATATAAACAACAAATCAAATTTAGGAAGGATAAGTGAGAAAGACAGTAGACCGATATTAGCTAAATTACGTCTACAAGGAGACCCCCTTTTCTTCTTCTTTTTTATAATGGATGAAATATTAAGGTCCACAAAATCAGAATATATAAATCGGAAAAACATAAATTAATATTTTAAGAAATACAAATGGCACAAACCTAAGTGGAGAAATTATCGACTAGTATTCTTAAGCCAATTTAATGGCACAGCCAAATCCGTTAATGTGGCAGTAGTCCCAAAAAGGGATATAACAATATATACTTGAAAAAATGTCTAACCCGAAGTATTAAACTGAAACTTAGTTGGTGATTTGAGTCATAGAAAAGAAAACAAATACCAAAAGTAGCAAAAATAAAAGGATGCTTACATGATACGAACTAGCGCAATAAAAGCATAAAACTGGAAGCCAAATTGAGAGGTTAGCTATAAGGCCTATAATAATGTTCACTGTAAAGACTGCGCTAGAAACATAAAAAAGACTACTAGTAACTATAGAAATCTTAGTACTTTGCAGAATAGTTGGGGAGACGGTTTAGTAAAATAGAAGAATATATAAATAGCACATGTAATATACACATTGGATACTGAGAAGCAACTCCGAACGAAATTGAAAATATCTTTTGAGAATTATCGAGATAATTTGAAAAATATGTTGTATCAATTTGTCAAAAACTAGTGCGGGGCAGTTGCACTCCATTTTACGCAACCCACCACTTGTTCATTTTTTGAGTCTTATTAGGATATCGGTCAACCAGAAGTTTCAAATACCTCTCCGTTGTCACTGCTCCTTTAGCAAAATATTTTCCCATGTACAGGTGACCCAAAAATGCTAGATAATTTTAAAATGACATCTTTTTTATTTCTTCACAATTCATTTTTATTCTTTAATTGACAGAAAACATGTTTTTTTGATAAAAAATTTAGTCAATCTTGTAAATAGGCACAATTTTGCTCGTCACACTAACCAGTTCTTTTTAGAGAATGAACCATCAGCTGTCGTAATTTTCTTGTTTTGTGTTTTTAATTTCTTCACGTGTCCTGAATAGCGTAATAGCTCTAGGAATATTATCCTACACTGTTTGTTTTAAATACTCCTTTAGAAAAAAGTCTGTAGCAGTTAAAACAGGTGAGCGTGGCACCCACTTGATTTCAGAATTTTGCGAAATTATCCTCTTTCCAAAAATTTCTCTTATGAGGTTGATTATCGGAAAAGCTGCATGGGCAATCACCATCTTATTATAATACAACCATACCTCTGATGAGTCCTCGATTGTAGGACGCACGAAACTAGCATTTCTCGATGCCTTTCACTATTGACGGTTAGTGTATTTTCTGCATTATCTTCAAAGAAATAAGGACTATTTCCCCATGTACAACATATCCAATTGTTATTTTTACAGAGAATAGACGTCACAGGTCGACTATTGTATACTTGTATTTTCAGTACCTCAAAATCGTTACTTTTTTGCTATTAACAAATCTACTTAGATGGAAATAGCCTTAGGGGTGAGTAAATAGCTATTTAAAGAACGTTATTTTCAAAATTTAATGAAATTCATTTACAAGAAGTGTATTTTCTGTTAATATGAATAAATGTGAATTGTGAAAAAATAAAAAAGCTATTTAGTTATAAAATTGTCTATCAACTTTCGCCTTCCTGTACTTATCGTATTATTAATCTCTTCAATGCTCAACAAGGAGACACTTAGAATACATGGATATATATATACATACATATA
>JAWQRO010000168.1:0-51402 GCA_033557835.1 Helochares maculicollis
ATATACCAGGTGCGCAAGTTTAAAATATCGTTTTGTTGTCAAGAGAAGGTGCATGAAATCAATTGAATCAATCTTTGGAACCCAAAGCGCCATTTTTTGGTAACACCTACCCACTACAAAACTTACGGCGATCTTGCTCCAACTATCAAGACTTGTGAACTCTGGTTACAACGTTTCAAAAGTGGCGATTTCAATGTTATCGACAAAGAACGTGAAAATCAACAAAAAACTTTGAAGACGACGAGATAAAGGCATTATTATACGATGACGTTACACAAACACAAAAAATGATGGCGAAGCAGTTGAATGTCACTCAGCATTCACGCCTGAGAGCCATGGAGAAGATTCAAACGGTTGGTAAATGGGTTCCACACAAACTGAACGAACGACAGATGGAAAAACAAAAAACTGTGTGCGAAATGGTGCATTTATGCCACAATAGAAACGGATTTGTCGCATCGGGTTGTAACTGGTGATGAAAAATGGATCCTATTTTTAGAATCCCAAACGTAAGAAATCGTGGGTATCGTCAGGACAACCATCACCATCGAGTATCAAACCGGGAGGAAGACAATGCCGTGTGTGTGGTGGGATCAGAAGGGAGTAGTGTACTATAAGCTTCTCAAACCCGGCGAAACAGCTAATACCGTCTGCTACCTACAATAAATGATCAATTTAAGCAACGCATTGATCGAAAAACGCCCAGAATGAGCTCGAAGAGACGGCAAAGTCATTCTGCAGCATGACAACGCTCCTGCACGTTCAGCCAAAGTGGCCAAAGAATCGATTTGTTCGCTTGGTTCCGAACTCCTACCCCACCCACCGTATTTACCAGACCTGGCGCCTTCAGATTATCTTCTCTTCTCATCGATGGGACATGCACTGACTGAGCAACACTTCAAGACTTTCGAAGCTCAAGGAATGGATATCAATGAAAGTTGACGTTTTTTTTGGAATGGTAATCTATAAATTGGCCGAGAGATGGATAAAATGAAACTAAATAACTTTATTCTGTAATGTATTGCCCATTTTGATCAATGACCTTTTGCTATCTTTCAGGCAGCATCATAATCCCACGTTCATAAAGCTTCTAGCTTTTACAACCAAAAACTGAATCAGGTACGATTTGACACCATCATCATTATTGAATTTTTTATCATTCAAGGAGTTTTGGAAATATCGAAACAAAAAATAATCAGATGGAGCAAAGTCAGGACTATATCGTGGATATGTCAAAACATCCCAACCAAGCTCCAATAATTTTTGCCGAGTGACCAAAGACGTGTGTGGTCTTGCATTGTCATGATGGAATACAACACTGTTTCAATTTGTCAATTCAGGCCGATTTTTTTAACTGCATAGTTTAATTTCGTTAGTTGTTCAATGTAGACACCAGAATTGATCGTTAGGTTGGGTGGTAAGAGTTCAAAATAGACAATTCTTTTGTAATCCCACCAAATGGATAACAAAACCTTCTTTTGATGAATATCAGCTTTTGATGTTGTTTGAATTGGTTCACCTGGCCTGCTCCACGATCGTTTCCTCTTGATATTGTTGTAAACAACCCATTTTTCATCGCCAGTTATCAGTCGTTTTAAAAATTGATCATTTTCATTACGTTTCTTTGGCAAATCGCAGCTGTTAATGCGTTGCGTTACATGCGTTACTTTCAGTTCGTGAGGAACCCAGGTATCGAGTTTTTGAATATAGCCAAGTTGTTTCAAGTGATTTTCAATGCATGTATGTGATACATGAAGCTTCTCTGCAATCTCACGTGTTGTACTGTGACGATCCGAATCGATTATTGCTTTGATTAGGACGTCATCAACTTCAACTGGACAACCAGAGCGTTTTTCATCTTTTAGTGAAAAATGACCAGAACGAAATTTGGCAAACCAATATTGGCACTGCCGTTCTGTTAAGGTTTCGTCACCATAAACAGCACATAACTTTTTATGAGCTTGCGATGCGTTTTTCCCTTTGCGGAAATAAAAAAGCAAAATATGACGAAAATGTTCCTTTTGATTTTTCATTTTTCAACGAAGGCCAAACGAAAACTACGCAATCGATCAAAAAACATTTTTTACTGATTGACTGCTAAATTGCCAACTATCAAATATCAAAATGTGTTTTACATTTGTACTACGTCTGCAAACCTAAAAATTCAACTGAAGCCATCTATGAGTGAAATCCGCAATTACCGAGTTGCCAAACCAATAATATATTCAGGCATATCCTTATGCCACATCAGCATGAACTTTCCAGGTAATCTAATAATTATGGAAGATAAATACCCTCAAACTACACCTATTCGTCCAAATGGAAGAATAATAAGTAGTTGAATGCTTGACTGAAAAAATCGTATAACTCTGCTGCTCTCCCAAAACTATTATTAGGTAGTCAGCAAAGTAATTGAGGGTTTTTGACGAATGCAACTCTACTCATCAAGTCATTCGAAAGCGTCTTTAAGATTTTTATCATTTTGTTGTAGAGCAATTCATGGTTGGTCTCAAAATAGGCTTGTTTTGGCAATCGCCTCGTCGTCGCTGCTGAAGCGCTTCGAAGCGTCTTTCATGCAATTTGACTACGATGACCAACAACTTGTGTCTCGGCACATTGTCAGGCCGAATTCATCTGAAGCCATCTATGAGTGAAATCCGCAATTACTTAGTTGCCAAACCAATAATATATTCAGGCATATCCTTATCCCACATCAGCATGAACTTTCCAGGTAATCTAATAATTATGGGAGATAAATACTCTCAAACTACACCTATTCGTCCAGATGGAAGAATAATAAATAGTTGAATGCTTGACTGAAAAAATCGTATAACTCTGCTGCTCTCCCAAAACTATTATTAGGTAGTCAGCAAAGTAATTGCTGTTTTTTGACGAATGCAACTCTACTCATCAAGTCATTCGAAAGCGTCTTTAAGATTTTTATCATTTTGTTGTAGAACAATTCATGGTTGGTCTCAAAATAGGCTTGTTTTGGCAATCGCCTCGTCGTCGCTGCTGAAGCGCTTCGAAGTGTCTTTCATGCAATTTGACTACTTATGGCCAACAACTTGTGTCTCGGCACATTGTCAGGGCGAATTCAACTGAAGCCATCTATGAGTGAAATCCGCAATTACTTAGTTGCCAACCCAATATATTTCCACGTACTGCGTCGCTAGTACCTTATTTAATTTGTGTATCAAGCCTTCATGCCAAAACTTGTCGAAGGCCTGCTCCACATCGAAAAATACAGTTGAACAGATTCGTTTTTCCTCAAGGCATTTCTCCATTACATCAGTAACCCTGTGCTTTTGTTCTGCTGTACATGCTTTTGTCGGTGCCCGATTTAATAGTCAGGGATCAGTTTGTTATATTCCACTATCGGTTTTAATCTCTTTAGTTTCTCAAAAACGTTGGAGATTACTGGCAGGGGCGATATTGGCAATGCATTGCAAATGGTCTCCAAGACAGTTGCCTGTTGAAACTCATGTTGCCTAAACTTTTTGGTACTAATCATTAAATACAAAACAATTTGAATCAAAAACCCGCATGTAGCCGTAATGCCCCTAAAATTACTGGCATCTGTTTCAGTGAAGTACCACTTTCGGCCACCCGAGTTGGCCGAAATCAAAATCTCGAGGTGGATTCGTTTCAAAATATTTGCTAAAACGAACCACAACGCTAAATCGTCATTTTTATTTTCTCATGCCCAGCTCTGGTACAAGCATAACCTTTTTATTCATAACCCAGCGCGGAAGTTTACGAAGAGGTGTTGTCATGGGCCACGGCGCAAACACACAGAGGTTCGGTTGTTGCAATTTAGCACCATTTGTTATGACAAATTCGCCTCAATAGAAGGTAACCCACTATTGACTAGAACTGCAAGGTTCTTCTCCGAGTTTCCGGCATCTAGTGAGCGGCGATCTTACCTAAGATTAGCATTACACCTATGCCCCTGTTCCATGGTTGCGGTCGTTCGGTTTTCCTTCTCAGGATCTCCCACTCTGCTCGGTGGCTTCCAAACGCGTCCTTGTCGTCGGTGGTACGACCGATGCAATGCGCATTAACTTGCCACTTGCCACTCGTAAACACATACCTACATAATCAAAACCGTGGCCCTCTTTGTTAAATTTACAAATATATTTAAACTTATAAACAAATGAGTGCTGCTCCTACCATCCAACTTGCCCATCGTATTTACAGTTGGTTTTCAACGGATCTGTGACCAGAATTACGTATACATAAATTATGATGTGACGTCATTTATCTCAGATGCGACAACGCAACGTCCTTCTGAAGTTCGACTTTTCTAATTTATTAATGAAGCGCTACTTTCGTTTTGTTTCGTCGCGGCATTCACGTGAATTACTTCAAATATGCGAGCCTTTTGCTTTGGATTTCTGTCGATCTTTTTAAGTCTTCGTTTCGAACATTTATCTCAATTGAACCTGTCGTTTGTCTTCGTCGAGAATACTAGTACCATCGCTAGGTCTGCGTTTCGAAGTCTCTTGGAGATCATGATCACATAAGCGATTCTTGTTGGGACTTAGGACTACATTTGATCTTCATTTCGAACTTTCATTCAGCATCTCAATAACTCTTCTTACAGTATCCAACTTTGGATCTTCATTTTTGAATCTTAATTTAGTACCCTTTCGTCAATTCTGTATTTGCTAAGAAAACTCGGATCTTCCCTATTTACTACACGCTTAGAATCCATAATTAGCTAGTGCATGACTCCACAATTATCATCTCAATTAGAAATCTTCCAATATCTGTTTTTGCTAAGAAAACTCCCATCATTAAACTTTCTATAATACGCTTAGTTAAAGCGGCAAAAGTTGAATGGTCTTCCTTTTTCAGCCACATTACACGCACGACGACTTGGGAAGACCCGCGCAAATCCTTGGCAGCTCAAGCAGCTCAACAGCACCAAAGCGCTGAACAGCTACTAACGACTCATCAACTGACGACACAAGCTCCATCACCGACGGCTCCCTGCACAGGTAGGTTCTAAAAGTCAAAGTCTCTGTGCCTTGCTGACTTATCCGTGTATTACAGGTGCTAAATCTACGACTGAGGTAGATCTAGGACCCTTGCCGGAAGGGTGGGAGCAGGCACAGACGGCCGAAGGCGAAGTATACTTCATCAATCATCAAACGCGCACCACTTCATGGTTCGATCCTAGGATACGTAAGTATCTAACCCCATGCGGAAAGAATATGTCTTTTGAGGTCTCCATGGCCTATGAAGACCTCGGTGGGGTTGGAGGTCCACTTGTGATTCAGAGACTCCTATATCTTTTAGAGATCTTCAAGTATTTAGAAGATATTTGGGGTTTTACTAGATCCCGCTAAGTTTTGAAGATCTCGATGAGTTGGGGAGAGCAATGGCCTTTGGAAACATCAATGGGTTTTGAAGATCTCGACTGATCTCAATGTGTTTTGGAGATCTTACTGTGTTTTCGAGATCTCACTGTGTTTTGGAGATCCCATTGTGTTTTGGAGATCTCACTTTGTTTTGGAGATCTCAGTGGGCTTTGGAAACATCAGTGAGCTTTAGAAATCTCAGTGGGCTTTAGAAATCTCAGTGGGCTTTGGAAACCTTAGTGGGCTTTGGAGATCTCGATTGTTTTTGTAGAGTTAAGGGGTTACTGGAATGACAGTGGGTTTCGGTAGGTTCTATAGATTTGAGTTTTTTCTGGAGATCTCTGCTTTGGAGATCTTAAAGGAGATCGGATATGTTGATAGGCTTTAGAGACCTACATGGGCGCTGGCGATCTCAGAGAGCTACAGATCCCTCAGTAGACTTCCAGAGCTCAATGGGAATCAGAGACCTCGGTAGGCTTTGAAGCCATCGTGTACATGAACTCAAAGTTCATATTAAAACATTTCTCACGCCTCACCGTAGACTTATCGTAGATAAATAACTTTTGAGCCTACGATAAGCAAACATATGCAAAAATTGTTCGGTCTTATGGCATCTTATGACTAAGAAGTCATGACTCTGGCCAGAATCGTAGCTTTGCTTATTGGCACGATCATGGTCTTCCGAATTACTATGAGTCATCTTTTACTTTGGTCATTGTTATAGAAACGAATCAATTATGACAACTTCGATTACAATAGAAAATGCTGTTTTAAGTCAGCTAACGCTTTTAATTTTTCAGCTACCCATCTGCAACAAAGAGGTCCAGCGTCCCTAGTCTCTCAACAGTGGCATTCCAGTCCACTATCGCCACAATCATCCCCCGCCAAACAACAGCAAATGCGTCTGCAGCTGCTTCAGCTGGAACGAGAAAGACTTAAGCAACGACAACAAGAGATTCGAAGGCAACAAGAACTTATGCTGCGAGCACCTAGCACAGAGTTAGACCCATTCCTTTCCGGATTGACTGATCACTCTAGACAAGAGTCTGGAGACAGTGGTCTTGGTGAGTATTTAACTTCTATGAATTGATCTATGTAGTTAAAACCAACTATCCTGGCTAATTGACCGACGGACATGACTGATTGACTGATTCATTAGTCCATATCCCAAATCAATAAGCAATGGAAAGTAGAATATGATAGAGATACATCCTTAAGTGTGAAAAATACTTTGTCTCTATAGACATATATTTCCAATACATTTATTGCTACAGATGAAGACATAGGTATTTGAATTATGCCTAAGATCAAGACATTCAGTTGTCTTCCATAAACAAAGCTGTAAATGGTTTCATATGTAAGGTATGTGAACAAGTATCCGCCGTTCTTATCTAGTGAATCTGTGCATCCGACAAGACTGAGACCATTATCGAATAACTATATCTATACACTTGAATTATCACTTTGGTTTAAGTCATTAGAGTGTAAGCAACTTTTTCTACATCACTTCAAACATGACGAACTGGCACCAACGAAACTTTTTTTGCTTGAAACGTTATTACATTGTTTTTTCTAAACGAAAATTGCAGCTGACGGAATTATGGTGAGAAATTACGGCAACTTTTGCAAGTAGAAACTGCAGATAATAGTTTCAACACCTCAAAAATAGTGATTTTGATGGTTTCGCCCGTCTAAGCATCCCATAAAAACTTGGAAGTTTTACTATGTCAGATGTGGCCATGTCTTACAGCATCATTGAGAGCTGATTGGGCAAGTTTCAAAACGTTAGAAAACAGTAGGAAAGGTTCGAAAGCAAGGAAATTGGGTATCGTATCAACTGAAGTAAAGAAATATATTGTACGACCTTTATTCATCTGCGAACAACTTGCTTCAAGACTGAAACTAATAGTTTTTGGCGGTATCAAGCTTATGCTTTGCGTTCAGTGGAATCAACTTGCAGTCGTCCATTAAGAACTGCTTCCACTCAACGAAACCATCACAGGATATGAATATAGATTACAATTGCGTTTGCGACAAGCCATAAAGCAAAACTGACTGCAGTATGAACAGAGACACGACAGGGTAATTTTTCAGCATGATAATGCTCCAGGCTGCAAACCTGCTTATTTGGAAACACTCAAATGGGAAGCTCTGTCTCACCCGCTTTATTGCCCAGACATTGCTCCTTCAGCATACGGTTTGTTCCAATCAATGACATACCTTCACTAAGCAGAGTTTTAGTCCGTACGATGATACTAAAAAAACGGTTTGATTGCCGCAAATGACGCTTCCTTTTTTGAAAGAGGAATCCAAATGCTACCTTGTACAGTGGCTAATTTATCAAAAATTCACCTTAGTGTTTTATCAGCGAATAATCGTGCATTTTATTGTTTTAGGAATGGGCTCCTCGTATTCGATGCCGCATACACCTGAAGACTTCCTGGCAAACATGGACGACAACATGGAGGTGAGCAGCGAAAACACAATAGAAGCGCCCGATATTTCGTCTTTAAGTGATAACATAGAATCTACAGATGACTTAGTGCCTACTCTTCAATTAGGCGAAGAATTTCCGAGTGTGATTTTAGATGACGTCCAATCATTGATCAATCCCCCCACCACCAAACCTGATAACGTGCTCATTTGGTTGTAATCGTAACTAAAGTGCCTGAACACATGCTCATATTTATAAAGTAAAGGACTGCCTTATTTCTTAGCTGTAGCACGACTCGAAAAGTCACTTTTTATATGTATACAGTATATCAGACTTTTTATATTGTACGTTATAATTCAGAGAAATATTTATACTGGATATTTGTTAGGGTAAGAAAATTCTTCTCTCGAAGAAAATCGTTCGTAAGTGCGGTAAGCCGTTTCTGTGTACTGCAATATTTTTTAAATACGCTTGAACTAAGCAATAATTGTTAAGTGTCTGAAAAAATTGTTTTAAGATTAGGGGTAGGCCGGGCTTTCAATTTCGCCCCCGAAAACCCTGAAGATAGCATTTTTATTCTGGCCCAAACGGAGTTTGGGTATGTTTTTCATACATATTTTATATACACATATATTATCTTAGTTAAATGTTGTAGTTTTGGCGGCCTGTCAATCTCTCTTCAAAGTTTTTAATCTCATTCATTCTTTGAAGGTTGCTTTTATTAATTTATTTATACGTTGTTTGATTTATCTTAGCTGATAATTTGAACAAGTGATAAAAATTGTCTTTATAGAAATTACCTCTCTCCCTAGTGAAATATTTAAAAAAAATCCCCAAAAAATGATTTTTGTCAATAATTCTAGATTAATAAAGTTTTTAGACTTTGCAGTGGCCGTCGATTGTGCCTTACAAAGGCTCTCGGGAAAATCTTTGACTCAACAGTGCTCGAGGACCACTGTCTGTTTCACATATGAAACTGTTGGCTTTATTTGTCAGTTGTAAGCAATAACTTTCAAAAGGAATATATTTTTAAAAGAATATTTCGAATAGCTTTTCATTATCAGTATTTTACGCTTGGATCGATCGAAAATAGTAGAGGGCTTAGCAAAATAACAAAAGAACTGTCCTACTGTGATCGCATGACTATTTCTCAAATTGATGAAAAATTATTAGGTCGACCGCTTAAGTGTCGGCTTTTTCGAAGTATTAAGATGGTATCTCGGTTGTTTTTTTTAACAGCCGAACGATACATAAACTTAACCCTGTTAATCCGCACTCCCTGTTCCCGTCGGCGGAACAGACGGGTTGCAGACTTGTACTTTTCTACAAGATGCGCAAGTTACATTAAAGACAAATTCTCTCCAAGATTGTGCTCATAATCTAAACAAATCCATCCTATATCGGTGCCTTTAATATATTTTTTTTGTAAATAATCGACAATCTTTATTTTGTAATTCTAGGATATTTTTTTAATATATAGATTTATATACATATTATACATATACACGTTATAAATATACACTAACATAGCAGTGCCTTTCACTTAAATTTACTTTATATACATAGATTTAAGCGTGTTAATAAGTAAGTTACGCACTTCGGAAATACTGATTTGTAATTTTTTTAAGTAAAGTAATTGTAGTTGTCTGCTCATGAAATCTGTCCTGGTGAATTATTTCTAGATACAAATTTTACCCGTGTTGTGTATAGATACGGAATTTACATCCAGTTGGTCATGAAATTATTGTACTTGCAAAACCGTTTGTTTTTCATGGAATGTATTAGTTGATAAGTGTAAATATATTTGAAAAATTTGTTGGGTGTTTTATTTCGCTTTTAGTTTTAATTTTCCACTTCGGAGACTGCATTTTGTCCATATTTGAATACTGTCCGTGTCTGAATGTAAATACAACAGCTCTAATTCGAGTAATGAAGTTTGGCATTCGGCTGTTGTAGAAAAATGTAAATCTATATCGACGTCTGCATGTTTGTGTTATAATGTGCTCCGAAGCTACAAAATCTTCATATCGAGAAAAATTTGAAATAGCCTAAAATCTAAAGTTATACGAAACTGCAAAATGATATGACAGTATGGGTTAGCTAACATTTTGTTATAAAAGCGCACTTATTTGTGCTGGTTTACAATTTACACAGAATTACTTATTAGAGCTAGTTTTACAATGTTAAGCATTTTGGTATTTTTTTCCAAGGCGTATCGAAAAAAAATTCAAAATTAAGAAAATAGCATTTCTGGTGCTCAGATTATGTGGAAAATTTGTACCTATCATTTTTTCGTTGCATTTAGGATGTGCACGAAATTTCAACTGGGTAGTTTTACTTTAAAGATAAGTTTACAATAAAAATTTTCAGAATTTTGTAGGTTAGCAGGTATTTTCGGTGGTTCTATATGTGTCAAAAGACTGCACAAATCTATGATTAAGCGATAATAGCTGCATAGTAAATTTTATCAATCTCAAATGATTTCATTGCCATTGTGTTTACATACACACTCTGCCTTATCCTCCGTTATGATCCTTCTCGCAGCTACGAACAGCTTATTATGATTTTAAGTTGAGAAATAAAACGACTCGTAAAGTTACTAAGTTAATGTTTATTAACACCAATAAACAATGAATTGAAGTACTCCCGCCTCACCGTGGTATCAGTCGAATAAGATGGTGAGAATCACTCGTTCACCCCTTATATAACCACCCAGGCTGCAACTCACACCAGTGCAGCCTGCACCAACTGTTGTCTGGGGACCCAAAATCTGTTTCTCTAGGCGACGACTAGCCCTGCATGCGCCTCTCCAGCTTCCTGACGGAAGCTCACGTAGCAATGATTTAAGACAAATCCTTCTTTAACTGAGCTGATTAGAGCCAGTCACAACCCGTACCTTTCTAGATATTAGAAGTGCGATTTGGCTTTGTTATAGATTAATAGTAATTTTTTTGCTGTATAAGTATGCTCGGTTGAATAGAGAAAAATGTGTAGAATAGAGCAGTGACTCGAGACGTTCTGGACTTTTTACTAGTAATTAAAATTAAATTGGCTGATTTGGCGGAAATAAATTAAAACTTTAGAAAACAAACGAATCTCATTTATTTCGTATCATTTAAAACAAATCTTAAGTTAAGTCTTAAAAAAAAACAAGGAACTGATTTGTGGGTGGTTGCTAGAATTTTTATTTCTTAACAAAGATGTGTTTGAACTGCTGTAATTTGGCATTGGTGATAATAACTTTCATCTTTTGAAACTGTGAGTTGTTCTCGTCTTCAGCAACAGATGTCACGGTCGCATTTTTGTAGACCCACCGCATTTCGTCGCTCCCTGCTGGAACACGAATTGTCATGTTACAACGACCTGTCGTTTCCTGGACCATTTTATCCAAATTCAATCGAAGAAGATCCAAGCCTGCTTCGGTTTTAGCAGAAACGGGCAGAATATCCATATCATGGTTCGCAAGAACATCAGTTTCAACAATATCGCACTTGTTACCCACCGATATCATTTTTTTCAGTAAATTGTCTGCCCCGGCTTTCTTCGATAAATTTTCCAAGGTGGCCATGACATGGTTGCGCTGATGGAGACGATCCGGACTGGATAAATCTTCAACGTGCAGGATGACATCCTGAAATTTTGGAAACTTACTTAATATCATTACGTCAACCTAAAGGGACGCATCAAATATTATCGGCTCATTTCAATAAATAATAGAAACGCTCATTATTGAATTTTCAGAAAACGATTTACATATTTACAGAATTGAAACAAGAAATGAAAAACCTATCTACATCAAATTCCCACAAACAATTAAACAACATGTTAGAAGATGAAATCATCAGACCCAGCAACAATCCTTGATCATGTCCAACATGGATTGTTCCAAAATAAAAGGAAGTATCACGAACACACAAAAAAATATTAAGGATCATATTAATAAGTTCTGCCTGGGATGTACAAATGACAAAATAATATTTTCCGTCAGGCTAAAAGAGCACACTAATTCTCTCAAGATCTTTTTGATTTTTGAACATCATAGTCTCAAAGTACAATGTGCTACAGCACCGGATGATATCTCACCAAACTAAAATAAAATCGCATCTCTTAAGCAAAAGTTTATAAAGATATAAAATTCTCTGTCAAACAGACTTATTTTCACCCTCTTAAGACTGAAACTTCTAAAATTTCTTCCTTATTCGGTGGTTATACCTCAAAAGGAATGTGTCTAAGAATACATCATTAACTCATTGCCTCTTAAAAACTTCAAATTTTATCATAATTTTAGTCATCAAAGTTGTACAATATAAATAAAGCCCGATCCTAATACACAAGCAAAATTCCAAAGGACAAACACATTCTAAAAATGTAACTCACAGCGATCATAAACATAAGCCTCATAAATAAAAAATCTATGTAATCATACCCCATGTAAAGCATCCTCCAGAGTGGCCACGAAACACTCGATGAGATTCGTAGGTATGTTTGAAATAAACCCGACAGTATCAGCATAGAGAACTTCCATTTTGGAGGGCAAAACCCCCGCGTGCATTGTGACGTCGAGAGTGGCAAAAAGCTGATTGCGTGGCTGCAAACTCTTTTCGCCCGTCAGCACCTTGATGAGCGAGGTCTTTCCACAGTTCGTGTACCCGACAACGGCGATCACTGGGTAATCCAGCTTCTTCCTCCGAGTTCTGAAGAGCTCCCGCTGCGAGCGTAGCTTTTTTATGGCCGTCTTAATTTTCTGTTCGCGTTCTTGCAGCATCATTTTGCGCTTTTCGAGATTTTTGCTTATGGCGCCTGCTTCTGGCTTCAACAGGCGCGTGCGGAGGTACGGGATTTCTGCCAGGGCAACTTGAAGCTTTGCATGCTTCGTATTCGCATGCAGTCTCAGGATTTGCATCACTATTTTGTAACGGTCTAAGATTGGAACGCCGAATTGCTTCTCCAACTCTTCTAGTTGCACATTTCGAAGAGTTCCGGTGTTCACAAAAACAGCAGTAATGCGGGGGTCTCCTCGGATTTGCCTTTTTAACTTTTCTAGAGTGCCGGAACCAAACAGCTGCTTTTTGTCTAGAGATTCTAAGGGAGTCATAATTTTATCGTGGACCGTCCAAGGGTCTAAGGTTCGAATCAAAGCTTCTGCCTCCTTAATTTGTTGCTCAGGGTTTGTATCCCGTACTTTTTGTGGGCCCCATTTGACATAGGGGTGGATTATGAGGCAGTTGTGGTCTACGGATGTCGAGAAGCATTTTTCTGCTAATTGCTGATACTCTCTAAAAATGGGGATGAAAATCGTTAGAAAATCAGCGAGGTATAACTAGGTGGGCCAACCTGTCTTCCTCGTCAGTTACATCAAGTTCGATGTCGTCGTTTTGGTTGAATCTGCAAGAGGTCAGGGACAAGGGCTTTCTTATGGCTTTAAAAATTAGGGGAGTTATCGCTTGGGATGTAAAGTTGCGCAACGAAAACATTATGAGTGCTGCATTGATTGATTTACTATTAAAGAAACAGAACACTTGCGGCGCAATCCAGCTACAAAATCTTATGTTTAAAGGTTAGATTCTGATTTTTGTTTCATAGGTTAGGATTTTGACGTGTGGCTTCTTCTTCTTGTTCTTATGGACCATTCACGGATATAACGAATTCCAAACTTAGTCGAAAAACAGGAATAAATCAAGAACCTACCAAATTTCGCTCACGCGGGATTAGTTCGTAGTGATGACTTGCAAACTTATTTCTGCTTACATACGCAAGCAGTTGCAAAAAATATATATATTTCTATATTCACATGAAAAACTGAGTTTTTGTAAAAATATATAGTTTTATTGATCCGATAAAGTCTAAACTTCCTGTCTGCTAATTAAAATGGTTGTTAAATGTTGGCGACATGCATATTTAGATGCTGTAATCTGGACAAGTACTAAAATTATTGCAAGTTTAGTCGAAAAAAATGTCTTTTATAATTGAGGGCGAAGCCCGAATCTGCTGCGCAGAATACACAGCTACATCATTTGTGGACGTTACACACCAAATTTTTAATTGTAATATTCTTGATTGTACATTGCGGTCGTATACATCAAATATTTGATTGATGGCCATAAAAATCAGAGTCTTATAGGTGTAACATGTATTGCCTGTGAGCAGCTGCAAACGAAATAGAAGTTTTGTATCAATCAGATTTATACGTTGTAAAATGTAATCTTAAGATTGCTCCTAGAGTCGTTGAAGTTGGTACTGTTTGAAGAACCGAACACCTGGTTTGAAGTTAGTTGTGATTACTTTTAATTTGCATGAAGGATGTTTGAATGCAGATTGCTTGGAGCAACAGGTTATTTGGAATTAGTATAAATATTCATTCAAATGGCTAACCGAGGAAAGTGGTGGATATGGTATACATATTTATTTGGATTTTTTATTGTGAGGAAGCTGGCTTAAATGAATATATGATTGATTTCCAGTATGGAATCTACGGTTGGGTCTTTGGAGGTGCTGCTGAAGCCTTTATCAGGTATCAATTTGAACTTCTTTTTATGATGTTAAACAATGCCATTAAAGATGAATGGGGAAGGAATCTCAGAAATTCTGCGTTTTAGGTTACCCACAAATTAATATTTATTCATAGTATAGTGTACATTAAAATATATACTGTATAAGAAGACTATTTTAATTTGAAATACACATTGCGCGTCTAGTCTGGTGACCTAAAACGCAGGATTACTGAAAGTCGATAGGACGTTTGAATATCGGCAAGACCCTCAATTGTCTTTCGTGCTAAAAGTAGATTCTAGAACGGGTCCCCGTCCTCAGAAGCGTTTCAAGCTGTAAATAAACAAAAAGAAATAATTAAAAATCCAATCAAATGCAGCAGAAAAACAAAAATCACCACAAGTAAAGAATGGTTGCAGTTCAGAAAGCTTAAACAAATTCAAAACTCAAAGATTCAACATTGAACGAATTAAAATGTAACGTAATATAATGAAATCATCAAACAGAAAAGTCAAACTTTGATACTAGTAAGTTAAATAAACAGGAGTCTCGTCCACTACAAATTACAGTCAGTTAAAGAAAACGCACACACAATTTTATTTCATGATTTATTTTACAACACATTGTAATGAGTTTATAATGATAAAATTGCAGTCTTAGTTTTTGCTACATTTGAATCGGCGTGGCTAAAACACTACGTCTGTCTTGTTTGATATTAAACATTTACGAATGAATCAAAGTTTAGAGCCAAAATTTCTCAAAAGATTACAATAAATTATATTTATTATATAAATGGTGCAATTACAGATTTTTATCATTTTTCTTTTTAATGTATACACAGTTTCAAAGAAAGTCGATACCTAGATACATATTAAAGAACGTAACATTTATTTCTATTAAACTTTACAGTTTTCACAATAACTTATATAAAAAGCTATATATAGTATATATAGACATTACAAATATGGATGTGGCAACGGAATTTACGCCTACAGGTATGCAACCAATCTTTACGCGTTCACAAGCGATTTCTTACTAGTAGTTGTATATATCACATTGTATCAAAGATAGGGCTTCTCTGTCGTGATTACATTATGTACATTGGAAAATTTTTCTTATTTATAATTTATTGCTTACTGTCGTATCTCTAATATATACTATTATAGATATACGTACCTTACTATGTACGACTAGCATTTAAGTAGGAGGACGTGTTTGCAGTTATGCTAATTTGGTGTTGATTATCGCAATTTGCGTCAGTTTAGATCAAGCGAACTGGGTTCGCTTTGTTTTTGTTAAATTTATTATTTACGTTTTTTTTTGCATTTTTTCGAGTAAAATCAATTAGTCTCGGGCCCGCCGAGTAACTTAATGGAATGTGAGGTTGCTGATTATCTACTGCCAATCGCCAGTCGGATGTTGGTTCGGTTCATACTCTCTTAGAGGAAAGAAAAATAAAAAGCGAAAACCTTGCAACCCGGTTGATACCCGTTTGCGCCCGTTACAAACCTAAATTTGCTATTTCAACACCCGTTATCAATTTTGTGGTTAGAGACCTGTTGCTTCGCATACATGGTAAGAAAGCCGTTACGTTGCTAATGTTCGGTGTAAAGACCCGTTACATTTTAGGCTGACATCGATTTTTTTGCATGTTTTTGCCCACTACAATATTTTCTAATATCTGTTATGTTTTAGTTCGACGCCCGATGTTGTTTTATTTAGTGCAAAACTCGTTATATTGCTGTTTTCCGATGGTAGGACTCATCGTGTTGCTGATTTTTTTTATCTTTTATATGTCAAGCTGCTTTGTTTTTATTTTAAGACCCGTCATGGTGCTATTTTTTTAAGTTAAGACCCGTCATGTTGCTATTTTCTTAAGTTAAGATCCTTTATGCTGCTATTTTTTAAGATGAAGACCCGTTATGCTGCTATTTTTTTTAAGTTAAGACCCGTTATGCTGCTTTTTTTATGTTAAAAACCGTCATGCTTCTATTTTTTGTGAGTTAAGACCCGTTATGCTGCTTTTTTATGCTGAGACTCGTGATGCTTCTATTTTTTTTTAATTTAAGACCTGTTATGCTGCTTTTTTTAATTGTTAAGACCCGTCATGCTGCTATTTTTGTTATGTTAGGACCCATTTTGGTGCTATTTTGCATTTTAGTTTATAATCGTACCCGCTAAATTTTAACATTTTTGTGTTAGGCATTTTTTAAGTGGTAAAGTACTCTCATATTGCCTTACATTTCCATAATTTAAAAACCCGTTGCATGGAACTGGTTACCTCCAAATCGTTTGTATTCAACTCGAATTGTGAATCGTTGTCGAAGGAGTATAGCCTGTTGCAACAAGTGCGGCCATAGATGTTTTTCTATTGTAAAATGATATTTCGTTATGAAAGTGTGTCCTGTTTGTTACTTCGATATCAACTGTTAATCAGAGATCGGCTGTTACTCAGAGATCGCTTGGTACTCAGAGATCACCTGTTCTTCTGAGAAATTGTTTGTTACTCAAAGAATCGTGGACTCAAAAGTCTTGAGTCAAGGATCCCCTGATTCGGATAATCATCGCTCGACAAAACATCACCCGATAAATCCTCGCCCGACGAACCGTTGCTCAGGGAACCGTTCCTCCGGGTTGCCAAGTTTCAAAGTCGCAGTGTCGATAGGTTCTCGCACAGGTGGATGTGGGGATTGATTAAAATTAGAATGATTGAATGTGAAATCAGTTTTTATAATTTATTGTATTGAGTTTTGTCAACATGGAAAAGTACAAATATTGCATTACACCGACTTCTAGCCTGGAATACACAATTACATTGTGTGTAATATATTTGAAAGTTTTTATTCTCTTTTACTGATGTTAGTCGCATGCGGGCGGGACGGGCGACGCAGGCGGCCGCCCGTCCGCAAGCCGCATTCCGCATGCCTCATCTTTATTATACAAAACACATTGTATTTGCCAGTGTCCAGTGCCAGTGTACGTATTTGGTTCCCCTACTGTCCGACAACCTGGTTCCCAAGCTTTGACACAGCCATCTCGAAAACATAATCCAAAAATCAAATCTTGTCCGAAATAACCGAATCAAACGATACAATTAACAACTGCTGCACAGAGACCGTCTGGTGTACATTTCCCCAAAAATCACTACTGTATATAGTCAATTCAACTAATACTCAATATCTAAATATCAAATACTGATTACTGACAATAAATAGGTATAGATTACAAATAACCACCAAATGACAATAATACACACAAATGCAGCATGTGACACTGGACAATAAGCAAGAAAATATCGAGTACCAATAACTAATAAATCGATTAATTAAGTAATTAAGAATTAAAATACGTAAGTAAACAGTCGGAAACACAGAGATCTGAATCAGTTCAGTTCCATCGGTAGGAGGGTGGAAAGGGTGCATCGTGTCGGGTCGGTCTGCTGATATGTCACTTCACCTTCTGTCCTAAGCCCGGCTCGTTAGAAGCGTCGCCGTCGCCGTCGCGGCGCGGGTGCAGGACAGGAACTGTGGGATCTTGTCTTGCACCCGAAGGTAGTGTTGAGAGATCGTACAAACCTCGCCTCTTATCCTAAAGCTAAAGTTATATTGTAATAAGAACTTTCTTATAATAAGTTATTGCATGAATTACAGTTTATGAGGTACTGTACTTCCTAATAATATAACCTCTGTACATAAAAACTTTTTTGCACTCGTTTTATATAATAATAATAACCACCATTATTTTTTTCTTCTTATTTTTATCAAAACGGATAGAATTATATAGGTAATGAGTATATATAATATATTTATATATTTATATATGTATAGATATTTATGTATGCATGTTTTTATACGGTTTTTTTTGCTTTAAATATAATATAAATCTAGGAGGAGTCGGGAGGGCTGTTTGCCTTTCGGATTCGCGCGAAGATCGGGGGTGATTGGCGTGGCGTCGGACAGGGCGCGCTTGCATCGCGGTATCTCAAGTCGATCAATCAGAGGCTGCGTTCGCGATTTGAAACGTCACCCGCCAATCGGAGCCGACGTTTACAATGCGAAACGTCAAATAACCAATTGAATAGAAGCTATGTTTGCAAAGTTCAAACGGCAAATCAGAGGTTATGTCCGCGACCTGATACTTCACATGGGTAGTTGTCAGAAACGTTGGTTTTCCGATGGAAATGAAAAGTAAGTTTGTACTCGTCGAAAAAACCCGCCTTTTTTGAACATATAAAGAACGATTGCGTCCCTTTTCGGACGCCAACCGATTATCCTTAATCTTCCCTCTTCGTTCGAGTCTTGGTATAAAGACATACGTATATAAATATGTATATAGTTTAGTGGTTTTTTTCTTAATAATGAAATGGAATGCATCTCGTCACAACAATATTTGAGCTATAGCCCTGCTTAACGCCGGGCGGGACCGGGCTAGGGCGAGCCCGCGTCCAGGGCAGGCGCCTCCGCTGCCACTCAGTCGGTCGCTACGGTGACGCCTGCCCGCAACACAACAGCTACACACATAGAGAAATTAACCAATAGGAATATGTACTATATTACACTTATGCTAGAGGTCTACACAACACACAAAGAGATAACCCTTAATGTAGAGATAGTGATACGTAATTCATAATTATCATTATACAAGTTTAAAAAAGTTATGCGGTATATTTAGCAAATGGCTAGTCAAATAGAAGCTAAGAATGGTAAACAAGCATTTTGCTGACAGACATATAACATTATCATTTGCAAAGATCGTTGTTCTGTATTGTGGAATTAGTCTACATGAGTTTCAATTTAGGCCAGAAATTCAAACCAATAACATCACCTAAAGTCGCTAGTTTGTGCTCGGGAACACCTAACTGACTGATTGTATGTTGACCCCTTTAAACCAACCTGCCCTGGTCCTAACTGACACGATGGAAGGTAGCAGGGCCGCTAGGCCGTGCGACGCCTCCGCAAAGCCCTCGACCGATTTATATATTTGGGGGAGGGGCAGGGGAGCGGGTCGGTAGTGGTGCCGGTGCGAGAACTGTTCATTGCCTTGCACTTGCACTTCACACATCCAATTACCGCGAATCAGCGATAAAAAGCAAATTCTTAATTGTACTTAGTTTTCTACTTCGATCAAAATCAACATAATTTCTATGTACACGTTCGTATTCTGCTTCTGCCAGGGGGCTATGTGCGTATCGCTTGCTAACCTAACCAAACCGTTCGACGGGCGCTTCGTTGAGGACGTCCGGGGCCGAGGAGGCGCTGTGATTCTCGGGGGTCGTCGAATTTTTTCATTTTTAAGTCTTCAATGTTCGTTTTGAAGGCTCACTTTTGAAATTTCATTATCTCATATTAAGATACTTAATTTAAGTCTTTTATTTAGTCTCTTTTTTAGTCTAACGTTAAAGTCTCTTGCTAAGTCGCATGTTTAAAGTCCCTTGCTAAGTCGCATGTTTAAAGTCTCTTGTTAAGTCACACGTTTAAAATCTTTTGCTATGTGACACATTTAAAGTCACTTTTTGGTCTCTATCATTTCATATGTGTCTCGTTTAAAGTCATGTATTGAGTCTCTCATTTTAAGTCATGTATTGAGTCCCTCATTTTAAGTCATGTATTGAGTCCCTCATTTTAAGTCATGTATTGAGTCTTGTTTTCAGTCACACGTTGAGTCTCAAGTTTTCATTTACATGTTTTTTTCAGTCGTATTCCGAGTCGCTTGTTGAGAGTCTTGTGTTCAGTTGCATGTCGAGTCTCATGCTCTTAGTTACAAATTTTCATATTTTTGGGTTGATGTGTTCTAAGTCTCATAGATACCATCATTCTAAATGTGCAGTCATTCAATTGAAATCTCATGTTTAAAATCCCAGTGCTATATTTGAAATTTTCCATTTCCTGCGGTAAATCCCACTATAGTCGGATATTTCTGGTTCCGTGTTTAAAATTCCAGATTTTGAGGTTGATATTTAATATTCTGTTATCCAAATTTCATATTTAAAATCCTGGATTGCAGGCGTTATGTTTAAAGTCCCAGTTTTCATTTTAAAAAATACTAATTTCTAGGCTTCATAGTTAAAAACCCAGATCCCAGGGAGCACATATAAAAACCCGGATTTTAGGCTGTCTTTTAAACAAATGCCCAGACTCCAGGCTTCATAATTCAAATTGCAGACTTACGGTTCTATATTTATGATCTTAATCTTGATAATGAATTGTTAATCGTTAATCGAGGATCATATTTGAAGTCCTTTGTTTAGACTCACATTTGAAAACTTGCAGATTAAACTTCTCGTTTTCAGCTACAAAGTCTGCTATTGAAATTTCGGCTTTGCGGATTTTCTTCGTTGTCAGCTATATTGATCATTAGAGTTCCGTTGCTAATTCAAATTTAAAGTCTATGGTTTGTACTTTTGCTTGCATTTGAAGTGTCTTGTCTAAAGTCCAGCATATGAAATCCTTCTCTTCAAGTTTTCGTTTGTAAAAAACCGCAATCAACTGTTTTAATACTTCAGTTTCCATTGATCGTTTTCTCTTAACACTTCAATTTTTTCAGTCGAAGACTCAAACGTAACATTCTATGTCTTCGAAGTCTAAATATCACCGTCTTTGATTTTATCGTTTTCGATTTCATCTCCGAATTCAAAATCTTTGATTTCGTTTTTCGATTTAATCTTCCAACTTCAAAATGTTCAATCGCTCATGGTCTAATTCAACAGTATGAGTAACAAACAAACAATTAATCAACAAGTCACTACGCTCAAGTCTCCCAGTCCGTAGATACGTCAATAAGTCACAACCAACTATCCAATTTCTCACTTGCTAAGGCGTACCTCCAAACGACTCTCCCAAAAATCACCGTTCCCCCGATCGGCTATCACGATTAGTCAGAGTTCAATAAAAAAGTTTTCCTACTTACAAAAACTGAAATTCGGGCAAGTATTTGCGTTGGTATCCCATCCCAGTACTGTTTTTATACAACTTTATTTTTAAAAACCAATTAACAATAAAATATCAACAAGTCAGTGGTGCACCGCCCTTCAAAAAAACCCTCGGAACTTGACCCTAAGCGCCTCCCCTTTTACAGCAAGGAGGCACCTGCAACTCTCAATTTTGTCCCGCTTCTGCCACGTTTCGAAAATTTCCCGTCACTTAGGCCCGTTCAATTTATTAACCCAGCATCCAATCGGCCAAAACATTTTCTATCGGTCAATCCGTTAACACCAAGCGACTAACCCGTTAACATCAATGGGCCAAACCGTTAGCACCAATGGGCCAAACCGTTAATTTCTATCGGCCAAATAGTTAATGTCGATCGGTCAGCCTGTTAATGTCCATCAGGCATTCCCTTAAAGTCGATCAGTCATCTCACTAATGTGCATAGGATATCCCGTTAATGTTGATTGGTCATCTCATTAACATCGACCTGTCCCATCCAACAGTCACCACTTGAACACGATACTGCAAGCGCAACCAACGCAAACACAAACCAAATGTGCGTATATTTACATGCGTATTTCTTCAGTCGATCCCGGCGCACGGTGGAGTGGCCACGCCCTCAAGGAAGCGCAGTCATCCCTTTTGTAAAAACTCTACCAGTATCAATAGCATATCTATATAATATGTAGCGATTATAGTCATTTTATTATCCGATCTCAAGGTACGAGTGTCATAAAAAAATAAAGTGATTTTTTTGTGGAAGTGGTTGGTTAGTCTGTGGGTGGTTAAAAGTGGCGGCGTGCCTAATCCCGAAGCCGATTAGGCCCGCCGCTTGTGCTCTGCATATGCATGGACGCCAGCGAACACCATAGGAGGACAGCACAACTAAAAAGGGAAACGAAACAAATAAAAAATAAAACAAAAACGTTTACAAATATTAATTATGTAATTAATCAAAAAAATTATAACTCATTAATTTTAATTAAACCAAATTAAACCAAAAAGAACAAAATGATTCTAGAAACTAAAACTAAAACTATAATAAAACAAAAGTTGCAGTGAGCGGGCGCAGTTTTGGCTCGCCCGCCCGTCCGTCCGATAGAATTAAAATAAAATGAAAAATTCAAAACTGAAGTCTGCACGGGAAAATGTTGTGGCCTCGCTAAAGCATTGCCGTCGCGCTTTTCCGGATGGCATTTTTAAGCAAAACCACTGCAAATTTCATCAGAAAGCATATGGTGTCGTGGTAATCGTGTAAACTAAATGAAAAACACAAACATACAGAGAAATAATATTACACATGGGACGACCTGCTGCGCCTAAAAAATCCGCACCTTTAGCGTACCAAGAATCAAAGTACC
Organism: Helochares maculicollis; assembly: GCA_033557835.1. NCBI lineage: Eukaryota > Metazoa > Arthropoda > Insecta > Coleoptera > Hydrophilidae > Helochares > Helochares maculicollis. The sequence continues at coordinate 22,577 of JAWQRO010000168.1, forward strand.
CCGGACGCAATTCTTTTAAGAAATATGTACGTCGTCCAAGTATAAATATATACATATATGACATTATAAATATATATATTATTATATTGTAGGTCTATGTGGAGGTGGGCGACTGCGAACGGCTCCAGAGACAGGAGCCCCTCGCATTCGCCCAACCCCTTTATAAGCGGCCTCGGACCGCTCAATAAATAAAATAAATAAATAAATAATTTTTCTCTAATCAAGGGGGCTTGGGGACGGGGCGGGAAGGGGACAATCTCTCTATACAAATAGAAATAGAAATAAATTAGAAAGTGCCGTATTCTTTGGTAGCCGTAAAATCGAGGTCCAGCAGCAGACCGCCTCCATGCCAACACAAATACAACAGCAACGCCACCAAACAAACATTCATAAATCGCAAACTAACTATTACTTCTTCTTTTTGTTAAATAGTTCTCACGCTGCCTTCTAGTTCTACAGCGTCGGCGTTGCATATGCGACTAGTTATATAATATTATGTATAAGAATACACAAAACACTACATTTAAATACAATAAATGAACTAATGACAAAGAAATGATAATACAATACGAAAAATAAATACTATTATTAATAATTTACTATGCAATATATATATGTATTTGCGGGAAATTCGGGGCTTCCCGACAATCTCAAATAAAGAGAGAGAGATGGCACAAATAATACATGAGAAGATCTTAATATATTTTGCTATAGGAAACGCGAATGCACTTCTGACTAGCTTCGTATGTTTTTTTTTTATTTATAAGTACTATAAATTAAAACCGAGACCGAAAGTCCCGAAGCACAGCCGGGACTGCTCACGTACCCGCATTAAATTAATTAAAGTAAAACATAACCTTACTTTTTTTTTTACAGCGACAATTATAATAGTAGAATAATAATAAGGAAATAAAAGTATAAATTAATAAAAATCCTAAGAAACGGCCGAGCACGTGGTCAGTCCAGGTTGTGTGTGGTGGGTGTTTTATGGCTAAAACTTAGCCGCTCTATGTTGTTTTGCTTTTGTTGGTTTTAAAGCTGACTTGCAAGACACGGTTACCCAACGTGTATCCATTGAGCGACTGTATGGCAACGACGGCTTCGTCATAATTGGTCATGGTGACAAAGCCAAACCCTTTGCATTTGTTGGTTTGCAAATCACGAATAACCTTAACGCTTTGCACAGCTCCAAACGGGCCGAACAGCTGCCACAGGACGTTTTCCTCCGTTTCCGGTGCTAGATTATACACGAATATGCACCATCCTGATCCGTTCATCGCATTTCCTGGCAGCATCGAGTTGGCCAGCAGGTCTCCGGCCAGCGGAGAATACCTATAACAACGAATACATGTTGGAGATGAGAGCGGCTTGCCTCAGATGCAACAGCAAACATTCACAGCTGCGTTCTCCCACATTCATCATTTTACGAGTACAAAATTCTTTGCTAAAATTTCAGTTTGAGGGGACACTTTCAACCCGTTTACTCTGTCCATACCAAGAGAATAGTGTACCTACTTATGTATTTACAGAGGTTAGTAGTAAAGAAGCGGACAGACTAAAATTTAGTGGCGCACCTAGCGTGTTACTGATACCTAAGTTATGATGATCTGGCGCCCCTTTGACGGGGGTGTGCCTAAACGGTTTGGTTTGCGGTAACGCGGAGCTAATTTCTTTGGTTTTTTTACGAGTACTTCGGTACCCCGTTTGGTCGGGTTTGATTGGGAATAGTTTGAGGATGGTAACGGGATCTTATTGCTTTCAGACATGTCAGCTACTTAGTTTAAGTCAAAGCAGCACTCTCCGGAATCCTTAAGACGAACCGTCCTATTGGAACACCAGTTCAATGGGCGTTCAGAAGAATAATTTGATCATTCAGTGGAACATCAAAACGAACAGTCGACCATTACAAAGATCGATGGATCATCCTTAGAAGGATTATTTGATCGTTAGAATAATATGGACCATCAGAACCGTCATTTGACCATTAGCACGATCAATAGGCTATTAGAAAAATCCACTGATTTGTGATCATTTAACCATCAGATGGATCAATCGACCATAAGAGCTATTACTTGGCCATAGAGCATCAGAACGATGCATTTTTTCACGATTAGTTGACCATTAAAAGGATTAGTAGATCATCAGATCTATCAGTTGATCATCAGACCTATTAGTTGATCATCAGACCTATCATTTGATCATCAGACCTATTAGTTGATCACCAGACCTATCAGTTGATCATCAGACCTATCAGTTGATCATTACAACGGTCAATAAAGTATCAGAACTAGTATTTTTTCAGAATGATAAATTAACCATTAGAACGGCTATTGTCAGAACGATTATTATTCCATCAAAATGTTTGGTAGACTATCATTTGACGATCAATGAACCATCATTTGGTTATCAGAAAACTAGTCCCAAACAAAGCAAGGTTCAGGAAGTCTTTCCCGTTTCAAAACTAGTTTTCTTTAAATATCATAAAGCCAACTCGTGTTCGCAGATCGTTGCATTAACGGTTCTTTAGTTAAAAATTCCAGTACTGCTTCCAGAACTATCGTCTTAAATATTTATTTGAACATGTTAGTAAGAATTTAATTAGCACTTGGATGCTATTAGTCGGTAAAGTGGTTCGAAGAGGTTTATAAGATGTTAGTAAGAAAATTCAGATGAAGGACAGGACAAGCAAAATGAATGTTAGTCAGATTATGTCAATTCAGATCGACTCATTTCAGTCACGTCAGTTTGATTCCGTTCAAACAGGCAACATCCAATCAGGGCAATTCAATTTGGTCTAGTTAGAACACGGCAGTCTGGTCATATTAGGTCAGGGTAGGCCAGTCAAATTTTATCAGGGTGTCCAGTTCAATTTGATTTGGGTGGTGCAGTCAAATTAGATCAGGGCAACCTAGATAAACTGCACCAGGTCCAGTAAGGAAGTTGCATATATTTCTACAAGCAGAACTATATCAAATTTATACCTCTAGGACAATTTCCTATTTGTAGAATACACGATATATGTTTATATAAATCGGTATCATTATTTTATATTTTATAGAAGAAAAGTCCGGTGGTGGAGTGCGAGTTCCATAGTGCATCTTTGATTAGGTTTGCATGTACTGTTAGTCGATATATTATAGTTGCTTGATAAACTAATGGCCAGTCATAAAGTCATAAGAACGAATATTTTTAGTTCAATAACTATTTTTAAGTAAGTCCATTAACCACTTTAATCGTTATTATAGGATTCTATGCAACTTCCTTGTAATGAAGAACAGTCATATCTTGCCTGGTTTGGTTAGACTCTACCAGGCATGGTCGAGTCCAGCCAGATTTGCTTAGTTAGCGTTCAGTCAGGTTGTCAGACCAGTTCGACTTACGTTGTACTTTATCAAGTAGGTCAGCTATACCCAGGTAAATGAATTAGATTTAGTTAGATGAGCACGGTCCAGGTAGGTCAAATAGATCTACGAAGATATTCTTGAACCAGATAGATCAGATAATAAGTCGGCTAAGTCCAAGTATGTCAGATAGATAGAAATAACTCGATTAGATTCGGGCAAATCAGGTAGGTCACTAGGTAAGTTGATTAGGTCGAGGTAATTGAGCTAGATCCAGGTTGAGCAGATGGTCAGTCAGTTAAGTTAAGGTAAGTCAGTTAGATCCATGGACAAACTGGGTGAATTAATACGTAGATAGGTCGAGCAGGTAAGCTCAGAGTGGGTAAAGTAAGGTGAAAAAAACCTAAAGGAATTCTCTCATAAACACGCAAAATCTCGCTGTCAAATTAGCAAAAAAAGATTGTATACATACTTTGGTAAATTGCCACTCTCGGAACTATCGAGTGCTTCTCGTTCGTCTTTGACGAAATTCCCATTTCTAGGAAATAATAATTAAATAAAAATTTGCCACTCTCTCTTAAAATACTTATATACTAAGTTGAACCCCGTTACCTACAAAGCGCTCGGTTAGGTCAATCGATGATGCGTTGCGGAAGAAATCCTTCAAATCAGCTGCACTCTAAAAGATGGCCTTGTTACACTATGTCATTCGAAGGTCCCAGATGACAAAATCCATTGATTGACTTCTATAGTGATGTTATGGCTTCAAAAACTTGCACTTTATTTTTGACTGGCGTGGCAAGATTGTTTTCAATCGATAAGACATTTTTAGCACATTACTGCTCAGTTGTTAATTATGATAGGATGTTCAAAACCAACACCAATCATTTTAAATTTCCTGCTCTATCACATCTTATGAGTTTCTAGTACAACTTTTAGGACACAGTGCTTGTATAGTCAAGTATACGGTAAGCAAAATTGACTTCTAATGTACAATTTAATATAGTGGAGGGATGGCCATGGCTGCATCAAAGTCTTTGCAGTCTAAAGTTGGACTATATAATTAGAAGAACCCAGTTGCCAAACTTGCCGTGATTGCCTTCATTATAATTTTTATGGCTTCAAAGGCGCTCATCTTATTTTTTAACTGGTATAGCAAGACTTCTTTCAATCAATGAAATGACAGCTATTTTCAGCATATTGCAGCTTAGTCACTTATTATGATGACATTCAAATCAAGGCCAATTATTTTAACTGTCCGACCTCTATGACACCTCAAGAGTCCCCCAAACGACTTTCAGGTCACTGTGCTTGTATAGTCAAGTGTAGGGTAAAGGTGCAACATTTTAAAACAGAATTTAATACTAGTAAGGAGATTTCAATGACAAAATCAGTTGATTCACTTCTTTACTGTCGTTATGGTTTTAACAATACTCCTCTTATTTTTGACTGACGCAGCAAAACTCCGTTAACTTGATAGAGCGATGGAATACTTGGCTCAAACCAGCATCAATCAGTTTAAATTTCGTTGCTCAACCACAGATCAATAATCAGGAGTTTATGGTACATGTGCAGAGTTGAATTCTGACAAATACAATTGATAGGTATGACCATGATTTTTCTTCCGACGGTATGAAATAATAAAAATCATCGAATCATAGATATCAGCTGGAATTGTCATCTGGAATGCAAACCTAGTAGTATAAGACCGCCATTAAAGCAGGCTTTGAAAATTGCTTCTGAACGCACCATCGTTGAACCAAAATGTGGCAAAATTTCGACCTCTATGTTAATGTAAAATTAGATACTATTAATAGAATAGACATTGTTTTACTACATACATTATTTAAGAATGGATACTCTTTTGGAATAGATACCCTTAAGGTAAGCTCTTTTAGAATAGATACCCTTAAGATAGGTTCTGTTAGAATAGATAACCTTAAGATAGACTCTTTTAAAATAGATACCCTTAAGTTAGACTCTTTTCGAATAGACACCCATTTAGAATAGTCATCCTTTTAGAGTAGACACTTTTTAATAAACACTCTTTTGAAATGGTCTCCATTTTAGAATACTCTCTTAGTATAAACACTCTTTTAAAGTAGACACTATTAGAATAAACACTCTTTTAGAATAGACTATCTTCTATAATACTCTTTTTAGAATATACTCCTTTTACAATTGACTCTATTTTATGATAAACACTCGTTTAGTATAGACGTTCTAGTATAATAGACACTCTTTAAGAATAGACATATTTGACTTGCAAGGATAAATATTAATATAAAAATAATTGTAAAAGTTAGCTAGATTAATAGATAACAGCAGCCCTCACAGGAGGTGCTTTTGTAATAATTATGGAAATATGTTGCACTAATAATAGTATATGCTATAATAATAACAACAGTATAGCAAGTAACAATAGTATTAGGGTAAGAAGAAGAAGAAGAAGAAGTGGTTTATCGGTATACCCAAGGACTTTTGCTGTTTCTATAAACAACTATAGGGCATAAGCAGCCCCTGACCAGTCAATTAGAAGCTAAGATCTAATGAAGGTGTGAGGTTAGAGGGTGGATTATCGGTGACAATAAGAAAAATTTTCAACAAACCTGAAACGACCGGTCGGATGGTGGATCGGGCCAGCAAAGCGTCGTGTCGCTTGAGGAGCAAGATAAGCTGCCAGTGGAGGGATGGCTTTGTTGTTATTGCTGGGATTGTTGGCGAATTTAACTGTGATAGGCTCGGTGGATCCTTTTGGAATTGTTCCGTTTAGTTCCTGTATTGCTCGTTCCGCTTCCAAACGCTGATCGAACCTGATGAATCCAACTCCTTTTGATAGGCCTAGTAAATTAAATCATCTGTCTATTTTCGCAGTCCATTTTGTTTTATATATTGGAAAAGGATTTATACAGTCAGAGGGAAGCTGTTTCCTTTTGTTTTAAATTTTACTTTAATTTTGGTTCTCTTGGCAAAGTAAGTCAAAACATAAATTTTTAAACAATAGAAAAAATGGTGCTTCTGTGAATGGAATGCCACTGACTTTAGCTCTATGGATATTCATTACATTATAGACGAATGGGTAATGTGGAATTAGAATCGATAAACAAAAGTTACTTCCTATGAATTTGGAATTTATTGGAAAAATCAAATAGGCTCGAGTCGGCCTGAAAACAGCTTCCCTCCCGAAAACGTGTTGGTGTTCTTGTACGTCCGTGTCTTTGATGATAATTGGTGTTACGTGAATTAGTATATAATGTAAATGTGTACTAAGATTGCTCTGCTTTGTATATATAACACAAATCAACGCAAACAAAATCAAAAAGACCAGCAAAAATATTCAACATGCCACGATGCACAAAAACATATATATATAATAATATAAATAAAAGCTAGTGTTAAACAAATAAACAAAACAAAATAACCAACTGAACTTAATTTAGAGTAGATTTCGTCATTTGAAATGGGGGATGGGGTGCATTTATTTATTTAAAATTTATCAAACCAATCTTACTATTCTTTGATACTGAATTTACTGTCTTATAAGGACTTTATTCTCTTTAGACTAATTTTAAAAAGGTCTTGCTTTACTTAATTTATTTATTACTTGAATTACTTCTCAACACGGCCTAAACAGAACAACCAAATAGTGGGCTTGGTGATGTAGGTGTTAAGTAGGGTGTATGGTAGAGAGGATAGTACGTACCAGGCAAATTCTCTCCGGCCCCCGTGACAAATTGACGTACTAGGGAAGAGAAGAAAAACTCAAAATATAGGTAACAGTAAGACAAATTTAATAATAATAATCATTAAAGCTAATAATAATTAACAGTAACTCTGAATGATAATTAAAATTAATAATCGAAAAATTATAGCAACTACAATCAATAAAAATAACAAAATAAAATCAAATTAATTTACTGATTATAAAATAATCAATAAACTGCTAGTATGTTGATGTAGTTTGTATGTATGTTACTGTTACTGTGAAATGTGGTATCACCCACACTAACATCGAGTACCCGTGGACGTGTACCGCTTCTGGTCGAAACCAAAAATTTATCAATTTCTTACTTTGTTCTCTTTCTCACTTTCGCTATTTCCAAATTGACACTTCATAATTCTAGTACTTTTATGAATAGTTGTAATTATTTAAATTTCACCTTTTTGAATGATCAATCTTTGAATGTAATTTCTTTTAATTGTTCAAGGCTTTCAATCTTGAACTTGCCATTTCAAAATACAATAGAACTCTGGCTATTTACATTTTAGTAAGTTTTACAGTAATATTTTTGTCCTTAGTTCAAGTTCAAATGCAGTCCCTACGAATGCGAAATTTACTCACTTGGTAACGAAAAATAATATGAACTGTGAACTAAAAGAAAAGAACTGTAAAACTCTTGCTGCCAAGCAGTCAAAATACCGTAAAGCCCCATACGGCCTGGCCGAACAGTTAACCATTCTTAGCATCGACCCGATCATACAGGGCTCTACCGTGATTTCAATATTTATACAAAAAATCCGCTCTAAATAGCTACAAGTGCAAAAACAATGGACTTTTTCACTTTGCGTAAGAGGGGGGGGGGCACCGTTTCTGAAAATAATCTTTAAGTTATGTATGCGTGTTGTAATGTTTATTATACTGTACCTTAGTTAGCAATTGTTTTATTTAGTTTAAGTAAGTCTTCTTTTGTTTTCTTCTGGTTCCCTAAAGTACATAATGCAGAAAATAATAATAATAACAAGAATAGAGAGCAAATAAAAAACAGCAGTGCACCTAAAAAAAATAATCAGTTATATATGCATGGTATTCTTGTATTGATTTTTTAATTTTGAAAGTGATTAGCCATCAATTATAACCGTTTGGAAGTTGCCTTGGGTCTGGTTTGTGAAGCCCCTCCACTTTTGCGCCCTTTTTCTGAATTGCTCTTATTTAATTTTGAGGAATTGGCTAATTTCACTGATATTTACTGCATGATTTCTATTGATTTCTAATGGTTTGTTGGGATGAGCACGATAAGCTCATACGAGATTAAGATATGAAACAAGTCTTGCTCTTGTGGCTTCATTTTCACCTTGAGTTCTCATCTTCATCTCGATTCCGCATCATTCTGTATATCTTTAATCGCCTCATCTAACTGTTGTCTTCTCATTTGAATCTTGTTTTCTTGTCTACAAAGTGTTTCCTCAACTGAATCTGGTTTCTTATCTGAATACTGTTCCCTCTTCTAAAGCTTGTATTTCAATTGAATATTGTTTCTCGTTTGAATCTGGTTTCCTCTTCTAAATCTTGTTTCCTCATTGGAAGCTCATCTGCATTTTGCTTCTTGTCTGACTCTTGTTTCCTAGTCTATCTGTTGTTTGTTAATTTGAATCTGATTACTTATCTGAATATTGTTTCCTCTTCGAAATCTTCTTTCCTCATTGGAAAATCACCAGAATTTTGTTTCCTCTTCGCAATCTTCTTTCCTCATTGGAACATCACCTGAATTTTGTTTCCTCTTCGAAATCTTCTTTCCTCATTGGAACATCACCTAAATTTTGTTTCCTCTTTGAAATTTTCTTTCTTAATTGGAACCTCATCTGAATTTTGTTTCCTCTTCGAAATCTTCTTTCTTTATTGGAACCTCGTCTGAATTTTGTTTCCTCTTCGAAAACTTCTTTCTTCATTGGAACCTCATCTCAATTTTGTTTCTTATTCGAATCTTGTGTCTAACCTGAATCTTGTTTCTTGTTGGAATCTAATGTCTCACCTGAATCTTGTTTCTTGATTTCTATTCTATCTGTTCGTCTTCATTTCCTTCTCAATCAAATAAGATCTTCATATAGATTAGCTTTATTATATGCTTCTTCTGAATTAATTGCATCGGAAGCAATTTCTTCTGGGTTAACTAGTTGATCTTTAGCTCGCTCTGAACCCTTTAATAATCTCTCTATTGACCTACTTCTCACCAACATTTTTTCAGGCAAACTCTAGTTATTAAGTAACTGACAAAGGTATGTATGATTTAGAGTTTCTTATTCATGTATCCACCGCTGCAGGATAATGCCTGGTTGACCAAAAGGCTTCTACTTATACATATTTAAAATCCAGAGTTCCCACTGAGTAGTAAATAGTTTTAGTTAATACTAAGAGCTTCTTTAACTTCAAATTTTTGTTTACTAATTTTATCTCCCGACTGTTTTCTGTTTCAATGCCAACACATGTCTTATTGTCATATAGTCTAACATTAGTTTATCGTAATTTCTTCTAACAACTGCTTCAGCTTCATAAATGTTCCGTCTGTCTGCAAAACTGCATATATTTGGCATAGAAAAACAATTTCGTTTTGAACAGATCTGCATCTTTTTAGAAATATCCATCTTTTGGTTTTGGCAAATCTACTCTTCTCCTTTTAGCCAAAACAATACATCTTATTTTGAACAAATCTCCTCTTCTCCTTTTGGTTAAAAGTGGAACTCTTCCTTTAGTCAAATCTCCACCCCTCCTTCTGAGCAAATTTCCACCTGTTCTGTTCCGCAAATATCGATTTCGTCTTCAGGACAAATCTTCGTTGCTTAGAGAAATTTTCAAGGCTTGGACATATCTTCATCGTCTGGATAAATCTTCATTGTTTGGACAAATTTTCATGGTTTGGACAAATCTTCATGGTTTGCACAAATCTTCATGGTTTGCACAAATCTTCATGGTTTGGACAAATCTTCATGGTTTGGACAAATTTTCATGGTTTGGACAAATCTTCATGGTTTAGACAAATCTTCATGGTTTGAACAAATCATCATGTTTTGGACAAATCTTCACGGTTTGGATAAATCTTCATCGTTTGGACAAATCTTCATCGTTTGGACAAATCTTCACGGTTTGGACAAATCTTCATGCCTCGGGTAAATCTCCACCACTTCGGTTGCACAAATGTTCGTATCGTGAACAAATCGTCATCTCGTATCGAGAACAAATCGTCATCTCGTGTTTGCAACAAATCTCTTCTTTTAGTTAAGGCGTTCATCTTTCTTCCCCTCACAGATTTTTGGGCACCCCCCCTTCTAATAGGGAAGAGCGACTTCCAAGCGAAGCTTGCCTTAGGTTTTGTCTGTTGACTAATGAACAGAAAAATCGGTGATCAATGAGGGGTCCCCAGTATACCAATGTTATAATTGAGGGCTAATTGGTTAGAGTGAATATGTATTATTATTATTTCTTTACTTTTGAAATTCTTCGTGATTAATTGGCAATCAATTGGAGCTTTGAAAACCGTGAGCATTTTTTAATCTCGGAACTCTTTCAATCGCCTCTTTAGTAAATTTTCAATTTTTAAAGTTTTTCGTTTCGAGTTTAGAAAGAATCTGTAGAATTTGAGGACATTTTTGAGTTTCTTTTGGGATTTTGAGAGATTTTGCGTTGTGAATTTAGAAAACATTTTGAATTTGCGAGACATTTTTGAGTTTTAAATTCCGAAACTCTCAATATTTGCGCAATTAATTTTGGAAATCTAAGTATTGACTAATAAGGTATTGAAGAGATAAGTACTGAAGTTTGCACTTAATTTTGAAGGCATCCCCTCTGAATTTCGATAGTTTTTAACATTGTTCAAAATTCCTAACTTTTTTCGACAACTTATAATCATTTCTTCAACCCACTTTAGGTACGGCTCGCTTTAATGCGTTTTTTATCATTATAATCGCTTGTGCACTGTCATTTCATTTTCAGGTAGTAACTTGGGTGAAAAGTCCATTGTAAAACGTAAATTTTTAGTTTCGTCATTCTAGCGTCATAGGCAATTACTCTACCAAGTATCTATCAAGTCATAAACATTTAAAAATCGAGAAAATAGTGCAGGTCCACAAGCCTCGTCGTTTACAATATTTTCTGCTTAAAATTTAAAAAGCCGGGCAACAATAAAAGTTTTGTTGCGTTACGCCATCAAGCCGCTTCCAGACGAGGGATTTGAGCGATAATTCGTCATTACGAAGTGAAATTAGCTACTGAACAAATAATACAAAGGTCCACTGAGCCAGTGCTCCTTGAACATCTCAACTCAAAATCGCCCCCATAACGTCTGAAACCGGCCTTAAATATCACAATAAAGGATTAAAGATCAAACTCTTACCGGTTATGTTATCGCAGAGTATCCGTGAGGTAATTATTCTACCATAAGGGCTGAACAGGGCTTCCAAGTCTTGTTGGGTCATATTCTTCGGTAAGCCGGAAACGTACAAATTAGCACCTTTGATGGCTTCTGAACTGGGTCTAGCGTATGACACCTGAAAATAAAATTATCATCGATACAAAGACTCCTCAGGTGTTATGGTCAATAAACGCATCGAAAATTTTGTAATAGGAAAGCGAAAACTAAAAGACATCTCGTGTGGAGGGGCTCTGAGATCCGTGCTACGTCTTAAAACCGCGCTCTTGGTCCGGCGCCAAAAAATTCAGGTCAGGCCCCTGAGGTTAATCGAATAGATTCCACACCAATTAATCTTGCTCGTGCATCCTAACATTTTTCAGATGCCCAAACAGACCCGAAAAGGCAAAACAAAAGCAACAACGGCAAAATAATCGACTGTACTCACCTTTATAGTTTTGTTCTGTAGTCGCAGTCCATTTAGCGTAGTTATGGCTTTCTCTGCGTCTTCTGGTCGGTGATAGTTCACAAATCCATAACCCAAACTTTGCCCTGCAACCAAGGGACTACTCAAAACTCCATTCGGCAATGCTGGTAATAGAAATTATAAAACACCAAGAATTAAAACCCCAAAAAATAAGAAAAAAACTAGCAAAACAAAAATTGCCAAATTGTTTAAAGAAATTGCAACAAAAATTTCTAACTGAAAATTCTAACAACATGATTTTCGTGACTTTCCTTGATTTTTCAAAGTTTTGCTCAGAACAACTCAAACTACCGCCACGATTCTCACCGATTGCTCATAAAATCCTTCTGACTTTTCTTGTAACTTGTTCTATTTTCACTCTTATTTTACATATTCGCGATCACGATACACTTACGTTAAGAATATTGCAACAATGTCTTGTACTTAGGATTAGATTAGGAACGAGAGCAAGCAATTTAATTTTTTTTTTAATTCCTATCTAAACCTTATCGTTTTAATTTTGGAAAAATCTCAGCTCGTGAGCTCAAATTTAGAATTTTGGAAATCGTGACTTTCGAAAGCCTTGCGGAATTAAACTGGTATTTAACGAATGAAGCCTCGTTTTAGAAAATCATCAGTTGTCTAAAAATCATATACAAGAACCTAAAACTAATAAAAATGAACAGACAGAACAAACAAAAAACTAAAATAATATTGAAATAAAATTCGAAATTGAAAAAAATCAAAACAAAATACATTTGGCTGAGCTCGGAGTTCTTTGATCCCTCGTCACCCTCCAAGTCGATCGGTCGGGAGAGTTTTATCGCAAATGAACCTAAAACGGACGAAGGGTTCACAGGGCGCGTATAATTAAGAGCAACAGTAGGCTCGGCTTAAACCAACCTATTAACTAGGGAGGGAGCGTAAAAACCCTTCCGCGTTTTTTGCGCCAGCTAAAAATAATTTGATTAATTATTAGTGCATCTAGAGTACCTTGTTATTTCTGTTTATCGTTATGACACCGGGCGTCGCCCTCGCGACCCATGAGAGTTTCCCCTCGCCAAAATCCCCAGCGACGCCTGATGTTTCTCCTTTCGACCGACCCCCTCGAGAGTCGCTTTTTACGAACCCTGGGAATACTACTTTCCTTCGAACTAGACGTTGCCCGTATGGATCAATTTATTTCACAACCGAATTCAATGGGTCTTGACGATCATTTCCCAGTTGACTCCCAGGATTTAGTTTACCTTCCGTGAATCCAGTTTGCACTAGGGAAACCTCTTCAAGATTTCAAGCTCAAGAATGGCTTTGCAAGATTTAGTGTCGCCTTGCAGGATCCTGCTTTGATTGCGAAGATCTAGTCTTGCTGGGCTTGAAAATTCAGTCTAGCTCTTAAAGATTCAGGCTTGTCTTTAAAGGTCTGGTTTTGACCCTGAAGATACTCTTGTCTTTGACGATAGGATCTTGCCTTTGATGGTTGGCTCTTGCCTTTGACGATTGGATCTTGGCTTTGATAACTGAATGTTGCCTTTGACGATTGGATCTTGACTTTGATAATTGGATCTTGCTTTTCAAGATTGGGCTTTACCTTTAAAGATGGGATCTTACCTTTAAAGATAGGATCTTGCCTTTGAAGATAGAATCCTGTCTTTGAAAATGAGATCTCGCCTTTGAAGATAGGGTCTTGCCTTTGAAGATAGGCTCTCGCCATTGAAGATGGGATCTTGCCTTTGAAGACGGGATCTTGCCTTTGAAGATGGGGTCTTGCCTTTGAAGACAGGATCTTGCCTTTGAAGATGGGGTCTTGCCTTTGAAGGTAGGCTCTCGCCTTTGAAGATGGGATCTTGCCTTTGAAGATGGGCTCATGCCTTTGAAGATGGAATATTGCTCTTATAGAAAAACTCCCGCCCTTGATGTTCTCATTTGCATCTTTGAACAGCATCTTATACCTTTGCCTCAGAAGATAATCCTGTCTTTGATCGTACGCTTTTGCCATTGATGATGAGATCTTGTCTTTGATAACTGGGTCTTGCCTTTGACGATTGGATCTTGACTTTGATAATTGGATCTTGCTTTTCAAGATTGGATCTTATCTTTAAAGATGGGATCTTACCTTTGAAGATAGGATCTTGCCTTTGAAGATGGAATCCCGTCTTTGAAGATGAGATCTCGCCTTTGAAGAAAGGGTTTTGACTTTGAAGATAGGCTCTCCTTTGAAGATGGGGTCTTGCCTTTGAAGGTAGGCTCTCACCTTTGAAGATGGGATCTTGCCTTTGAAGATGGGCTCATGCCTTTGAAGATGGAATGTTGCTCTTGTAGAAAAACTCCCGCCCTTAATGTCCTCATGTGCATCTTTGAACAGCATCTTATACCTTTACCCCTGAAGATAATCCTGTCTTTGATCGTACGTTTTTGCTATTGATGATGAGATATTGCCTTTGATAATTGGGTCTTGCCTTTGTTAATTGAATCTTGGCTTTGATAATTGGATCTTGCCTTTGAAGATGGGATCATGCCTTTGAAGATGGAATGTTGCTCTTGTAGAAAAACTCCCGCCCTTAATGTCCTCATGTGCATCTTTGAACAGCATCTTATACCTTTGCCCCTAAAGATAATCCTGTCTTTGATCGTACGTTTTTGTCATTGATGATGAGATCTTGTCTTTGATAATTGGGTCTTGGCCTTTGATAATTGAATCTTGCTTTGAAGATGGGATCCCTCAATGTCCTCATGTGCATCTTTGAACAGCATCTTATACGTTTGCCCCTGAAGATAATCTTGTCTTGATGGTACGTTATTGCCATTCATGATGAGATCTTGTATTTGGAGATGCAATGTTGTTCTTGAAGAAGTACTCTCGCTTTTAATGATCTATTTGTATCTTTCAAAATCATTTATTATCTCTGAAGTGCCTTGACCGCGAGCTCTTGGAGATCCAATCTTTTCCAAGAAAGCTTGCCTTTGAAGATAGAGTACCATCTTAGAAAATTCCGTCTTGCCCTAGAAGATTCTTCTTTGCCTTCGAAGATTCAGTGCTGTCCATGACAATCTAGCTTCGCTCTCTTATCCTTTAATACCTTCAAGATCCGATCTTGTCTCCTAACGTCTCATCTTGTCTGAAGTCCTTCAACCGCTCGGCCTTTCGAACTCATCAGAATAATGTTAAAGAGAACATTCCACACTAGTCATCACGGTCGCATCTACGATCTGAGTCACCATGCCATAAACCGAAACAAAAAAAACCGCCGGACAATTCCGTTTTTAATTTTTCACAGCCTAATATTGTCGCATAAAACAGATGTTAGCGGCATTCCTCTCGTGTCCCGAGAAAGTACCGAGGATGTACAGGAAATTAAATTATAGCAAACAGTGCTGACATAATTGACTAATGTAAATGGCAGTTGCTCTCTTGGCCTAGTGAGAATGAATGTTTAATTCAACTTTTTAATTACTATAAAGTATTGTGTTGCCGTTTTTTCACTCTAAACGTCGTTTCCAGCGCCGACTCCCGTTCCGTAGGACACTTTGTTCGCATCTAATTGGAAATTATGATAATTGGATGTAATAACAATAGGACGCGCGAATCTCATCTAGATCAAGACAGCTGCGCCTGAAAAAACGACGGACGCATGTAAATCGCGATGCACTTGTTTTTGTGACGAATTCATACCGAATACTCTGAATGCTTGGCGTGAGTGGCATTTCAAGCCTAGATTGCGCCTTAGAAAGTCAACCGGCAAATTTAAATCGTCACCTTTTTGAACATTCGCGCCCATTTGAGCAATTGCGCCAATTTGGGCAAATGCGTCATTTTGGATAATTGCACCATTTTTGATAACTGGGTAATTTTGGGAAATTGCACCACTGGACAAGCGCCATTTTGGGCAACAGAGCGTTTTGCGCAATTGTGCCATGTTGGGCAATCGAAGCCATCTTGTTTGATTTGCCCATTTCAGCGACGTAATGATTTGGCAGGTGTAGACATTTTCGCCATCTTGACTAATCGATGGTTATTTTAAGTAGCGCAGTTATCTGAACATGGCCAAAATGATTGCTTGGGCCGTTTTGGTCACAGCGTAGGTTCCGTCTACGATCCCGGTCAATTTAGTTCCAACAGATTGTGTTTTAAAGCGAACTGCACGAGTCAGTTAAAACAATTTCCGTGGCCTTGATGGATATGCATGAGCAGTTTATCGTAAGTGTCAATTCAAATTTTCAATCGAATGCGGCGACGGAACAAAGTGTTTGACCTACACTGAGCGCAATGAGATCGGGGCCCTAAGAACGCTCGGCTACGGTTCACGTAAAATTGAAACGAAGAAATTTAATGATAATTAATATCCTCGTTAAAAATGAAACCTTGGAGAAGAGGAATGGTGGCAAATAATTTCCAGACTCGCCTTTCGTCACTAGATGTAATAGCATCCACTAAATACGCTGCGATTAAAAAATAAGTGACTTCACTTAGCCATCCCCGCATACATAAATGTATGGCATAAAAGTAATACCGGACTTAAATAATTAAACAATGTAAAACAATGTATGATGCAGAAATCGCATTCAAATGTTATGTTTCCTGTTTTGCAAGACTTCACTCTAAATTGAAAATGCTTTAAAAGTTAACGAATTTAAGGTTTTGTTTAATACTTTTAGTAAAGCACTTTAATTTTGTCTATTTAAAGCAAGCACTTATAAGAATGTACAAATTAATTGTACTTGTAGCCACAAATGTTCTGTTTCTGGCATGTATGCAGGATGTTTATTATTTCATTCTTTCGCAGCCTTCTTTATGTACAAATTCGAAGCAGTTCTGGCGCTTCGATCAAGTCGAAATTTGTATCTGTAAATTATACTGCTTTTTATGATGCGTATAAAACTCTTTGTTTGCACCAACGAAATGTTCAGTGATGCGTTTTTGCGGGGTCACAAGGTGCACCAATGGACGAAACTCCTCGAGGACTTTCAGTGCAGTACAGGGACTATGTGTTGCATCCGCAGAGTGTCTACGAATGAATTGAAAAATGTTAAAATGGTCGAGCGAGTGTTACGAATGACGAAGGAGCCGGACCACCATTTACCGCCACAAATGTGGACAAATTTGAACGTGCACGTGGCATGATGCTGTTAGACATCCCCGCATGCATAAATGTATAGCATGAAAGTAATACCAGATTTATACAATTAAACAATGTAAAAAAATGCATGAAGCAGAAATCGCATTCAAATATTATGTTTCCTGTTTTGCAAGACTGCACTCTAAATTGGAATTGCTTTAAAAGTTAACGATTTTTAGGTTTTGTTTAACACTTTCAATAAAGCACTTTAATCTTGTTTATTTAAAGCAAGCACTTATAAGAATGGTTACTTGTACTTGTAGCCATAAATGTTCTGTTTCTGGCATGTATGCAGGATGTTTATTATTTCATTCTTTCGCAGTCTTCTTTATGTATAAATTCGAAACAGTTCTGCCGCTTCGATCAAGTCGAAATTTGTATCTGTAAATTGTACTGCTTTTTATGATGTGTATAAAACTCTTTGTTTGAACCAACGAAATGTTCAGTGATGCGTTTTTGCGTGGTCACAAGGTGCACCAAAGGACGAAACTCCTCGAGGACTTTCAGTGCAGTACAGGGTCTATCTGTTGCATCGGCGGAGTGTCTACGAATGAATTGAAACATGTTAAAATGGTCGAGCGAGTGTTACGCATGACGAAGGAGCCGGATCACCATTTACCGCCACAAATGTGGACAAATTTGAACGTGCACGTGGCATGATGCTGTTAGACATCCCCGCATGCATAAATGTATAGCATGAAAGTAATACCGGATTTATATAATTAAACAATGTAGGAGGCAGAAATCGCATTCAAATTTTTCCTGTTTTGCAAGACTGCACTCTAAATTGAAATTGCTTTAAAAGTTAACGATTTGAAGGTTTTGTTTAATACTTTTAGTAAAGCACTTTAATTTTGTCTATTTAAAGCAAGCACTTATACGAATGTATAAATTAATTGTACTTGTAGCCACAATGTTCTGTTTCTGGCATGTATGCAGGATGTTTATTATTTCATTCTTTCGCAGCCTTCTTTATGTACAAATTCGAAGCAGTTCTGGCGCTTCGATCAAGTCGAAAGTTGTATCTGTCAATTGTACTGCTTTTTATGGTGTGTATAAAACAGCAACTCGAGTGCTCACTTAGTTGAAAAACTGTGTAGGTTAACAAGGATGCTCGGTGATAAAGATCAGCGAGTTTGATATGATTGCGACACGAAAAAGATCGTAATCTAGAAGTCGGAGAAAATTTTTGTTTCCTCCAAGACTTATTACAACAAATAGAAGTATGCGTGGTTTAAGTGTTATCATGTCTGCACAGGTTTGATCCTGGCAGGTTAGTTCCATTGTCGCTGTCGTGCTGTTAATCATAGTTACTCCGCTCTTTGTTTGCACCAACGAAATGTTCAGTGATGCGTTTTTGCGTCGTCACAAGGTGCACCAAAGGACGAAACTCATCGAAGACTTTCTGTGCAGTACGAAAACTATGTGCTGCATTAGCGGAGTGTCTACAAATAAATTGAAAAATGTTAAAATAGTCGAGCGAGTGTTGCGCATGACGAAGGAGCCGGACCACCATTTACCGCCACAAATGTAGACAAATTTGAACGTGCACGTGGCATGATGTTGTTAGACAGGCGAGTAACTATTGATAATGTGGCACATTGCCCGCAAATTGGTGATGGTTCTGCCTACGAAAGCATTACTTGCGTTTCATCAAGTCTGGGTTAGATGGGTCCCAAAGCCACACCAATGCAACAGGTGCATAAACAACAGCGCTTGGATGTTTTCCGGAAGCATTTGGATCGCTATGGTGATGAGCTAGACATCTGGTCAAACATAATCGCCACCGGTGGCGAAACATGGCTCCATCATTACGAGCCGGAGAATCCATGATAGAGTATGGACTGGAAATATTCAAATTTGCCCTGCAAAAACCAACCAACAGCAGAAAAGCTGCTGATTACTGGATTTTGGGCCTCACAAGGTACAGTAGCAGCACAGGGGCACAACAACAAACAATGCGCGTTGCAGCGAGATGCTTACTGGCAAGTTGAAGCCTGCAATTTGAAGCCAACGCTAAGGATTGTTGTCAAAAAGTGTTGTTGCACGACGATGCCTGTCCACATACTTCCACCCAATAGTGAAGCGTTTTAAAATCTCAACTTTGAGGAATTGGTCATCTGCCATATAGTCGTGACCTAGCTCCATCAGGCTTCTACTTGTTTGGTTCGCTCAAAGAGGCATCTACAGCACCTTAAGATTTGCCGCCGATGAAGCAATGAAAGAACCGGCGCATTCCTGGTTCGCGGCTCAACCAAAATCCTTCTTTTAAGAGGGCCTCGGGAAGCTTGTGCAAGGATGGATCAAGTCCATTGAAAAGCGTGTTGGCAAATAATGCACTACTGTGATCAACAAGTAAAATGAAATTGTCTTTTAAAACTCCCGGGCATTAGGAAGGCAGTTAATTTTTTTCTATGTTGCTAAGACTGTCTATAAGATTTGCCAAGCGTCTGTTTATCGAAAGCTTTAATTATCTCCGAGTTACAAGTGTTTTTGTAGACAACCAAAAGTGAATTTTTCGATATTTACAATGGGTGATTTTACTGAGCAAAGAACGCATCAAATTTTTTTTGCGAACGAATATTCTTGTGCGGATACATTGGAAATGTTGCGGAAGGCCTTTGGTGATCAAAATACGGCACAGAAATCGTTTATAAGTGGTACAATGAGTTAAAAGTGGGCCGAGAACGCGTTGAAGACGAACCGCGATCTGGACGACCATCAACGCCTACCGACGAGTGCCACGTCCAAAAATCAAAGATTTGGTGCTTGAAAATAATCGATTGACAATTAGAGACCTTGCCGAGAGTGTTGGAATATCATTTGGCTCAGCCCAAACCATTTGAAGAATTTTTGTGTCTCAAACGCGTCGTCTCGATTGGTGCCAAATGCACCATGTCATACTACATCGGTTCTTCGCGAGTTTTTTTGCCAAAAACTCGACTCATATCGTTCCGCAACCACCGTATTCACCTGATTTGGCTCCGTGCGACTTGTGGCTATTCAGCAAACTCAAAAGGTCAACGCGGGGATACCGTTTTGATACGATTGGGGAGATAAAAACCGAATCGAAGAAGGTCTTCAATGCTATACCGCAAAAAGACTATTCCGACTGTTTCGAGGACTGGAAGAAGCGTTGGCAAAGTGCGGAAGGGGATTACTTTGCAGGGGATGAAATTGATTTGGAGGACTAAAAGAAAAATTTATATTTTATAAACAAATTCGCCTTACTTTTTGATCACAGTAGTACATGCGCGTTTCCTACGTGTTTCACAATTAAATTTTTAACCGCATTGCGGATAATAGTTGACATTTCCTGGTCTAACTCTTTTACGCGAGAAAATGTCAAAACTGTACTTCCGGTCCCGCATGCACGAAAAGTTCACGCGATTTTGCTGAAATAGCGATGTACCAATTTTCCTCATTCCAGCTCTAACGATCCGAACGTTATCGTGTTGACATACACATGAACAGATGACATGCCAATAATTGTCAAAATGGCTCTGGATGCTCAAAACACGCCGGGCAGGCGAAAATAATCGAAACGGGAATAAATAATGATTCTTCGCGACTTCGAAAATGGCGTCGATCCAGCTAAACCGCAACCTAATGAGAAAATTGCGCCAAAACGGCTCCGACTCGAAACGTACGTGACCTGACGGTTCTACAGTCGACTGTTTAAAGAAGTTCGAATTTTTATCTAATGAGGTAACGCGTTAGAATTGTAATATCTATTAAAAGAACATATTTCAGAGTTTATTTTCCCAATTTATTTTTAGTCGAATTTGTATTTATTGCAATGTATCCTGTGGATATCAAGGCATCAGAGCGCTCCGATGTCGGCCCGACACTGGTGCTCTCGTTTTGCGGAGATCGAGGCCTCTTTGTGAGCATGGTGAATAGCAGAAGCGTCTCCTCGCGCTCTGGCCGCATCTATCATGTGGGTGTATCCACTACGGATTATTACATCACGTATTGGCCATCTTTGCTCAGAACACGACGACTCTTCTAGGCGATTATCGGACTCTATTTATAAAGCGGACCCTCTTTGATCCGGATAGAAAGGGGTCCTCCGATTTAATTTAGGCGAACCATCGGCTTTCGTGTGTTAGGATGAGTCATGGGACGCGCGGATTATGGACATGCAAAGGTGGGGACTTACTCTACCGTGAGCATGGGTTTGTCGCATGGTACATACTGTGGGTTCTGGTCTGTTACGGAAGTGGGTTCGTGTTACACTGGACGTACAGGGTGTTTACGACGTTTAGGCGACTTTGAGGGATGGTAGACTTTCGAATTTGTAGACCATGGGCCTTTTTTGATTATCTATCATAATTGGTAGCCACGAAGTGTGCATGGTAAATTCAAGATCAACCTCCACATGCCAACGATCTCGCGTTCACAGTTTAGAAATTGCGGAATCCAAGGTGGAAATTCAATCCGCTTCAACCAAGGTGCAAATCTGGGCGACCACCTCGGATTGGTCTCAAAAATGACAACACGAAAGTGAGAACTCTTGACTTGGGTGAGAGAATTTTGACCTGCGATTTTGCGAAGCGAAATGCAAGTCTAGAGTCTAGTGTGTAACCCAATTAGTATGCATTCGGCTAATCAGGGAGTATTCGGCCCAATTACCATATATGCAGCCTAAGTAGTATGGGTATGAGGCCCAAGTGGTTCCGATTCCTACTTCAGCAAGTTGCGATTAGCTCGCCAGGCTTGCAACAAATCGCGAATCCCGATCGCGATGCTCGAGTTATTCACCGGTAAAGAAAAACAATCAGGAAGGGCGTCGAGTTTGTTGACTTATTTGCTGTAAAATTAGACTGGCCCAGAGCCGTACCGTTGAAATCGTCGGCGGATCGGGATCGACGCGCCGCGATTCCGATATATTGTTACATCTACAGCTGTGGTCACATCCGTCCTGCATCCGTTCGATTCGATCAAGCGGAAGTGAGAGTCGCCCAGCGGTGACACTTGCAATGGGCGAGACCCACGATGCCATGGGAAAGAAGCGTAATGGGCTATATTTATATCGCTATAGCGCTCTAAGGCGACGCTACGGTCGTGATAGTTGAGGCACGTGGTGCTTGAAATTCAAGACGGATTTGATATTTAGAAGGGGTGCCCCATTGTGCAGCGGAATGCTAATTGTTCATGTATGTGACTCGGAGGGCCCTGTTTATGATTAACTATAGAATGATGTGTTCACACACAAACAGTCTCACCGAAAGATTCTTACATAAAGATTCTTCCTGCAACATTCTTAAAGTAAGATTCCCACTTTCCGTTCTAAAATTTTCGCATCTCATTTAAAACACCGACTTGTAATTTCACATCTAGCGGCAACGTTTTGATAAGCTTGTACATTGAAACACACCTTGGTGAATAGGCCGCGACGATACCTTATTGAAATGGAAATATCGAACGTTACCAATGAGCCAACTACAAACTGCTCTATCAATAAAATTCGAAAGGCGTGACAGAGACTAGTATACACAAGCGAATGCGTTTTGCCTGCTCGGGATTTGCTCGCTTTGTACGCAAATCCCGCGTTTCACTCGCTCACCCCACGCTGCACTCGCTCATCCCGCGCTTCACTCGCTCATCCCGCGCTGCACTCGCTCATCCTGCGCATCACTCGCTCATCCCGCGCTGCACTCGCTCATCCTGCGCATCACTCGCTCATCCCGCGCTGCACTCGCTCATCCCGCGCTTCACTCGCTCATCCCGCGCTTCACTCGCTCATCCCGCGCTGCACTCCCTCATCCCGCGTTTTACTCGCTCATCCCGCGTTTTACTCGCTCATCCCGCTCTTCTCTCGCTCATCCCACGCTTCGCTCCCTCATCCCACGCTTCGCTCCCTCATCCCTCGCAATGTAAATATACCTTCAAGCACGCATACGCTTTGTTTCGTCGATATTCACTCGCTTCTCATCTCTCTCGTAGTCAGTGGCAGATCTATATATTGGCTGATAGGTCTTAATCCCCCGCTCCTACACCCATAAAGGCCCCCAAATGAGTAGAGAAAAATATGAAATACTCGAACTAATAAAATTGCAACATTCCGTTAAAACATTTGCTCCGCTACGGCAACATTTGCATTGCAGAAATTCTACAACGAATTAATAAAGTAAATACAAAAATTACAGACACCCAGACTTGGTTTATCAAATGCTTCCGCTCTTCTTTCTTCACTTAAAGGCTTAATTCAAGAAAAAGGAAAAAACTGTTATCGAATTGACCCAATACGAGATATCGGCAAAGCTTCAACTTAGCGCGGAATATAAAGTAAAAAATAATACTAAAATAATCAGACGGACAACAGGATCTGAAGCAAACCCAACTAGGGAAAATAAATTTAAAATTGTTTTCAACGTTGATTTGGACAAACTTCAAATTGAATTTGAAAAACGAAGCAAAGTTCACGAGGAAAATTGTACGAATTTAAAACGTTTACCTGATCTCAGAAATAAAATACAAATGTAAAAAAACTGATACTTTTCCGAATTTGTAAAATTAATAATTAATAAACCTTCTCTTTGCAATACCAATAAACGACTGTGAAGCAAAAAGATCGTGTTTAAGAATGACCAATATTACAAGTAAATAAAAAATAAACCTACAGTCTTCACGAAGTTATAAAACAATATGCCCAAAAAATGTTAGAAAACTGTGTTATTAAAAATTCTAAAATTAAATAATTTGTTATTGTCATTAATTTATTATTATACATCATCATATTTAGATGCTTCTAAAACTACTCCAATATTGTGATGCTTAGTGAATATTAAATAAAAATAGTTATTCTTTAATGTCGTTTACATTACAAAAAACGAATATGCTTCGCTTACTCGGGATTCGCTCGCAATGTAAATATACATTCAGGAAAGCATACGCTTTGTTTCGTGGTGATTCGCTGGCTTCAAGTGACATCTTTATCGTACTAGTGATAAATTATCTCCACTACAAAAAAATCTAGGGCATCACCAATCCCCTATGTATGTCTAGCATAACAGGATTAGCAGATTTATATCTGCTACGGTACTTATTCAGGATTCGCTCGCTTCGCTCGCTCATCCCTCGCGATGTAAATATACATTCAGGAAAGCATACGCTTTGTTTCGTCGAGGTTCCCTTGCTGCACATGTCATCTGTCTCGTACTAGTGATAACTCAGTACCGCGACAAAAAATCTAGAGCATGCCTAATCCCGTATGCTGGCCTAGCAAAAAACTATTAGCAGATTTGTATCTGCTACGGATACACCAAAAAACGAATATGCTTCGCTTACTCGGGATTCGCTCGCGATGTAAATATACATTCAGGAAAGCATATGCTTTGTTTCGTCGAGGTTCGCTTGCTGCACATCTCATCTGTCTCGTACTAGTGATAACTCAGTACCGCGACAAACAATCTAGAGCATGCCTAATCCCGTATGCTGGCCTAGCTAAAAACTATTAGCAGATTTGTATCTACTACGGATACACCAAAAAACGAATATGCTTCGCTTACTCGGGATTCGCTCGCTTCGCTCGCTCATCCCTCGCGATGTAAATATACATTCAGGAAAGCATAAGCTTTGTTTCGTCGTGATTTGCTGGCTTCAAGTGACATCTTTATCGTACTAGTGATAAATCATCTCCACTACAAAAAAATCTAGGGCATCACCAATCCCCTATGTATGTCTAGCATAACAGGATTAGTAGATTTATATCTGCTACGGTACTTATTCAGGATATAAATATATATTCAGGAAAGCATACGCTTTGTTTCGTCGAGGTTCACTTGCTGCAGATCTCTTTCTCGTACTAGTTATAATTCAGCACCGCGACAAAAAATCTAGAGCTTGCCTAATCCCGTATGCTGGCATAGCAAAAAACTATTAGCAGATTTATATTTGCTGCGAATACATAAAAAGCGGAATACGCTTCACTTACTCAGGGATTGCACGCAATGTAAATATACATTCAAGAAAGCATGCGCTTTGTTTCGTCGTGATTCGCTGGCTTCAAGTCACATCTTTCTCATACTAGTGCTAAATCAGCACCGCGACAAAAAAATCTAGGGCATCCCCAATCGTCTATGTATGTCTAGAATAACAGGATTAGCAGATTTATATCTGCTGCGGATACATCAAAAAACGAATACGCTTCGCTTTCTCGGGAGTCGCTCGCTCATCCATCGCAATGTAAATATACGGCCAGGAAAGCATACGCTTTGTTTCGCCGTGATTCACTGGCTTCAAGTCACATCTTTCTCGTACTAGTGATAAATCAGCTTCGCTACAAAAAAATCTAGGGCATCACCAATCCCCTATGTATGTCTAGCATGACAGGATTAGCAGATTTATATCTGCTATGGTTACATAAAAACATGTGGAGTATTAAACGAAAAATCTAATTTAATTTTAATTTTGTATTACAATTAAAACACACAAATTATGAAAACATTTTAGTTTGAACGAGCGAAGCTTCGCCTACTCGGGATTCGCTCGCTTCGCTCGCTCAAACTAAAATGTTTTCATATTTTGTGTGCTTTTAATTCTAATACAAAATTAACATTAAATTTGATTTTTTGTTTAATACTCCATATTCCCAACATGAAAATGTATGACATAAAAATACTGGAGGATTTATGCAATTACATAATAAAATTGAATGTGGGTATCGAGCTGTAATTATATTTGGCATGACTTAATTGATGTATCGCTACTCCGCAAGAGTTGATCCAACGAATCCCGAGTAAGCGAAGCGTATTTGTTGCCTGATGTGCCCGCACTCAGCAAACGACGAGCGAGCGAAGCTAGCGAATCGGAAGTAAGCGAAGCGTATCCGTATACTCTTGTAATAGCAGCCACTGACGGAGCGGCTTCAAAAAATTATCTCACTACTTTGACTATAACATCCAACGCAAGGAAACCTTACAAACCATGAAAATATAGAATTGCAGGTGCACCTCACGCAGGATTTAATTATGAAGTAAATCAGCTAAACGTGTAGAAATACAAGAATAGTGACTCTCAGAGACACCCCAGATTTAGTTTCGTTTTGCTTACGGATTCCACCGGTACGATTCTCTTTAAATTTATTTATTTAATATTTTCACTTAATATTCTCGTTTAAATTACCGAGTTGTATTTCGTATCTAGCGGCAAAGTTTTGATAAAGCATGCACACCGAAATACGTGGATACTTGGTGAACAGGCGCAAGTTCGCGATTTGATATCCACTTGAAATGGAAACATTGGAAATGTTACGAACGTATAAACTGTGACCTGCTCCTTCCTCAAGGAAGCCCTGAAAATGGTCTTCGTTACAGGGACCGAAACTTGAGCACAGTTATAGATGTCGAGTCGATAAACTCTGATTAATACGATAAGATACTCTTTGGACAGGTAAAATATAGCAAAAATAGCCAGGAAACAATTTTGGGGATGTTGGCACTAAATTGAGCTGAAACTTTGTATAAAGTCATTTTTTAAAATATTTTTAGTAAGCACGCTTTTAAAACCGAATATCATTATTTAAGGTCGCAGTTTCCCTAGCTAAAAGCTATTTGTTTAGGTGAAGTACCACTCAAACAGCAACTTCGTGGTATTTTTCTGAAATATGAATATTCTACCGGCTAATCTTTGATTTACGATAATTTTTGTGCTTCTGCGTATTTAAAACCCCACCTTTTACTAAGATCATTGGGCATTATACCTTTTAATGATTGAAATAATTGAATAGGCAATAATATATATTTTTAATACAAAATGCTTCAATTATGTTATAATAGTTTCGAAAAAATAAGTGAGCTGTATAAAATAGGACGGCAATTCGTTGATGAAAAATCATGTTATACACTTGGTTATGGTTTTTAAGAGTTTAGTGCTAAAAAAGACTGTTGATGGAGTTAATGCTATTGATTTGACGATAGTAGTTATGTTGCTTTAGATGTTGGTGTTGGTTTACAAAATTTAAGTAAAGTCATTTCGAAGCTATCAGATATGGAAGGAACTTTGCTAGAAAAATTATTGTTGGCAGAAATTGTAGCTGAACCGTACCGGACTTGGTCACAAAGTTTTGAGCCTCTTGGCTCATAATACTAAGATGCCTTAAAATCGGAATGAGATACTACAAGAAGGAAGATGGGTGCTTTATCAAATTGTATTTCAAAACAAAACTAGATGCTTAAAAATATGCAGTGTCCTTTCGGACCACAAGATTATATTTTTGACATTTTTGGGCATAAATACTTCTTAACGCGTCCTACCCTGCTAGGGACGAGATAGGGAAGCGAGCGAATCCTGTGTAAGCAAAGTTTACTGTATTCTTAATGTGTTCTGAATTTCCCACTAAATGAAAAATTTGAAAGCCATGAGAAATAAACAACAGCTGAACCATGTTTTTATAATAGATTTGCAGATAAGGTACTGCTTGCGGTTGTGATTTTTCATTCCACGACCTACTAAATTAAATCCAGCTTGTATATGTTGAGCAATTATAAATAGTAAACTAATTGTAAATAAGATATTATGAATAACGACTGCATTTACTGGCACTTAAGCTAAAGCGAAGAGCCGCAGTACAACAATATGAAATATAAATTATGAATACTAAATATAAATTGTGATTATGAAATATGAATTCCACAAAAAATTAGTCAAGAATCAACACTGCTGCGTTTAATCGCAGAATGGAGATGCATTAAGAACTGAACACGCTTGAAAATACAATTGCAAAACGCAATAAAACCGTGTAATGAGTTAGACCCTGCACTTTTTTAGTTTTAAGGCGTGTTGACTCCCTACTGGAAGCCTCGCGCGAGGGATGAGCGAGCGAAGCGAGCGAATCCCGAGTAAGCTAAGCATAGACGTCTTCGTATCTTGATTTCTTTGTTAGCTCAAACTTTTGGAAACAAAAAGCTGCTTATTATACAAAATTCATGTAGTTTACAAAAACATGAACTCTCCTCAGCAACACATTTCATGAGTTTTAAATTATCTAGCCGTCCATTTCTCTTAGAGGACCAATATACGAGGTGTGTTCAACAAGTATCGCGAATTGAATTTTCACGGGTTACGTATATTCGAATTTCGATTTTTTTGTGGCTTTATGTTGGTACTCATGTCTCTCACTTACACCGGCCAGTTCCGCCATTTTGCATGTTCAGTTAATTGTTGACAGCTGCTTTGCTTGCACGTGTTTTGGCTCGTCTTCGATTTTTACCTATTCAAAAAATGGATCAAACAACCTGTATCAAATTTTGTGTGAAAAACGAAATTAAGTGCGCGGATGCATTCCGAATGTTGACTGTGGCATACGGAGAAGCTACCTTGGACCCAAGCAACGTTTATCGGTCGTACAAAATGCTCTCAGAAGGCCGAGAAGATGTGAACGAGCACTTTAACAACAGACGAAAAAATTGATGAAGTGAAGAAACTGGTATTGGCCAATCGTCTAATCACCGTTAGAGAAGTTGCTGAGGACCTAGACATATCGATTGGCTCATGCCATTTCATTTTTATCAATGATTTGGGCATGAGAGGGGTCACCGCGAAATTCGTATCAAAATTGCTCAACTTCGACCAAAAACAGCTTCGCATGAAAATTGCTAATGAGCTGTTGGACTCTGTCCGCGACGACCCAAATTTGCTTCAGAGGGCCATAACTGGTGACGAATCGTGGGTTTACGGTTATGACGTGGAAACCAAAGTTCAATCATCTCAATGGAAGCTGCCGCACGAGCCAAGACCGAAAAAAGCGCGCCAAGTTCGGTCGACTGTGAAAGTTTTGCTT